>LPNX011133370.1:352336-371783 GCA_001517045.1 Pseudotsuga menziesii
TAAACCAGTTGCATCAATATCATGGAAAATGGCTCTAATTTCAGAAGGAAGTTTCATTGGATCATTATCTTTTAACTCTAAGTTAAATAACTTCATTAACAATTGTATGATTTCAAGCTCACAATGTGAATCATAAAAACTTTTTAGTTTCTTTAATGCTTCCCAAGCAGTTTTGCTAGAAACTAAATGTCTACTTACTTCTTCACTTACAGAGGCAATAATCAAGGCATAAGCCTTCTTGTCCTTGCTTTTCCATAATGCTAACTCTTTGGCATTAGTAGGTGGCGCTAGTGCACTTTTATCCACTTCATTTATTGCTTCTCCATCTTTCTTATTTTCTAAATTCTCATTTTCACAAATTCCATCCCACATATCATTAAAAATAAGGGTATTTTTAACTTTACGAAACCATTCCTGATATTTTTCTTTTCCAGATAAAATAACTCCAACAATTGAAATTAAAGAATTCATTGAAATTTACTGTGTAGTAAATTTTTGTGTACAAAATACAGTGTGATATATTCTTCTCATGTTAGCCAATGTTCTTTAAAATCTGTTTATCTTCTAAAAATATTTCCGAAAGGTTTAATATTTCAATTTAAAAAACCTTGCACTCAAATATAAATGGATGTTTAAAAACTTTTATTTTCTGAAAAAAAACTCCCCATTGATTTGATAATTAATTTAACGAAACCATTGCATGAAAATATAAATGGCCGCTCTCTTCCTTTTTCCTTTTTTCTTTTAAAAAAAAAAAGAAAATAATTCTTCAAAAGAATTACCGGAATAATTTACGTGCAGTCTTTGTCTTTCTTCCACAATCTTTACTAAGCAGCTCTCGTTTTTTCCTTTCTTGGTCATAGCTCCTTTCCTGGCTCCTCCTTCATCGGCTCCTTCTTTCTAACCAATGCTTCACTGCCTTTGCTCTGATACCACTAACACAGGCCGTGAAGAACCTCAGCAAATCAATATCTTATTACGTGAATGAGTGTTACATATAAAGGAGATCAAAACCGTTATCTATGGTTAGATAACAAGATTATTAACTATATTTTACTAACTAATAACTGAAATATTATTTACAATGTAATCATGAAGGATTATTCAACACCAAATTGATGAGGGCATTAACATGACCCTGTCCAGGAAATGGCACAATCACTGCATGCATAGCATACATTTTTTCATTCATCATATTCATAGTAATATTGGCATACATTATTCGTTTCTCTTCCCTTCAACTGCCACGGTCTACTACCACGATTTGAACTGTGAACAATGCACTTCTACATTGTAGTTCTCAGAGATAACCAGTAGGGTCACGTATTATAACAAACTGCAAAAGGTTGTCATATGATGGATCTCATGGGTGACTGTTAGGTCAATGAAGCATTTTATAAAGGTAAGCCATGATACCATGACTGGTTGGTCAAGGAATATTTTTATAAAGGTAAGCCACGATAGCATTGCTTACATGATTCCATTCTTCAAGTACAAACCAAGAAAATCTATTTTTTAGTACCACAAGTTAGCACCATTTTTTATTTCATGGCTGACTGGTAGGTCAATCAAACTTTTTATAAAGGAGGTAGGTCATGATATTGTTCCAATTTCTACCTACACAACAAGAAAACCTATCTTTTAGTACAACAAGTTAGCACCACTTTGGATCTCATGTGTGGCTCATAGGTCAATGAAACTTTTTTTTGAAGGTAAGTCATGATACCATTGCTTGCATGATTCCATTCTCTAGCTACATAACTAGAAAATAAGTTAGCATCACTTTTATTTTCTGCTGCTAATTTGGTGGTATTAGCACTGCTTAGATTTTTATGGTGTTAATGTTGTTTTATTAACACTATTTACATTTTGTACTCTTAATATGGTGTTATATTTGTTAATATTATTAGAAATTGAGTTTTTCCTCATTTATATTAAGATGAATGTCATGTTGACAATTATGATAAACTTGTTTTACCCTATGATTTGTCCAATGCAAATGTACAAATAAGATTTAGTTATGAGGATTTGCACCATAACCAACCTAGATCCAAATCCTAGGCTCTATCAAGCCGTGAGAGGGATCAAATCTCCCAAGGTGCAAACCTCCTTGAGTGCAATATGTGAGAAGAGTTTTGCATCTGGGGATATTTGATCTGTCTAGGATGGTTTCAGTCGTCGGCACTCACACCAAAACACAAAACTGGAATTTGATCAACATTGTAAGGAACAAGTTAAGTTGAAAACATAGATAGATAGAATTATGAGGATTATCTCAATGTAAGTAATAAGTATTAAGGATTGAATAAACTCTTAAACTCCAAAATAGAGACAATAATTTTGTAAGGATTAAATAAATTAAAATATGGTTTAGATTTACACTCACTTTAGGGTTTTCCATTTTACCCCAAACAATCACTCGTATTTTGTTTTTCTTAGAAGATGCACATTCTACATTAGTGTACATTTTTTCAACATTTCCATTAAAAAATATTTACAGTTAGAAGTTTGATCTATTTCAACAATTGGTAGATTTTTTTAAGATAGATCTATGCTAGTAAAACACATTTATAAAACTAAGGAAATTTTAATATGCTTTACAGCTTTGAAGTACAACTATTACAATATAATTACACTTCTTGTTTGAATTTAAAAAACAGTCATTGCTTACCTCTCTTCTTGCAAACGGTTATTAGAGTGATTCCTATCAACCACTATCTCACTTGAGGAGCAGCTAATTCAACTCAACTCCAACTCTCACATGGTGGTCGTGAGAGTTGGCGATCCTGTTGGAATTTCTCTTAGATTAGTTATCTTTGTATTCAGAATAGTGCTCCCACAAATTCATTTCTGAGGAAATGTATCAGCAAAGATTCAGATGCTCTTCACCATTTTCACTTGATCTAAACAAGGTTAGAAATTTGATACAACTCTAATATTTTTAGAAATTTTAAAGTATATAATGAATTCAGAATTTGAGCATATCTTAATTTTGTTTCATTATGATTCAATCATGGATGGTACAATGCTCATGGAAACACAATATTGGGAAATGAAGGTACCGATAAGTGTTTGAAATAATATATTTTTTCAAATTTTATAATTTTTTTGAAGAGTAGTTTATTTTTTATTTTCTTTATTTTTAATTGAAACCTAGTAAAAAATTTAACAAATCTTCTTGACTGCAATTTACCATGCGTTGTTTAAGAAGCCTTGCATGGTTGTTTAGCAAACCATGTGCAAGGCCAACATATTTTTGCAGATAATTATGTGGCCTCAAATTTTCCATTGATATTACATGTGCCGAGAGAATATATACATATAAGCTTAGTGTCTTTAGTTTCTGTACTCGAATAATACATATTAACTACTTCGACACAATTACCAATCTGTGAAGTAGATAACATGATAATCAACTAAAATAATAAGCTACTGTCATTAGAGGGATCAAATCCACTCAAGAATTAGACGAATTCGTCTACCAATCATTCTCAAGAGTGAAATGTGTATTAATTTTTGTCATTACACGGATCAAATTCACTCACCAATTAGAGAGATTCCCCTACCAATCATTCTCAAAAGTGAAATGTGTAATTAATTTTTTCATTGTCTATGTAGAAATTAACCTACAGGTGTAATATTACTTTTCATTGTTATTGCAAGCTGCTTCCCTTGCATAATATATATATATCTTTAAATTTATATTTAAATTAAACTTATATAAGATTTAATTAACTATAACATTTAATGTTTTAAATTTAGGAAAAAAAAAGAAATTTAATATAAATATGGATTTAAATTTAAATTTAAATTTAAAACATAAATTAAAATTAAAATTATATTTCAATTTAATTTTAAATGAACCCAAGTATATCATTCAAAACAAGAAAGTATATGATTCAAAGTTGCATAATATATATGGTAAACCTTAGCGACAGGCATTAAATTTTATTTAAACAAAAAAGACTTTAAGAGTAAAATTGAAAATATTATAGGAAATAAGAACTAAACCTAAAAATTCATATTGTGAAAAGAGGTGCAATAATGATGGAGAAAAAGAAAATCCAGCTCCTCTGATTTATAATATTGTGGTCGAGAGTGCGCCCTCCATTGACCTTTCAAATCATTCACTAAATAATTTATTGGTAGGGGGAAGTGCACACGCTGGCCTGCGATTGATCTGGAATTCTGTCTGTTCATATACTCATGGTTGTAACTTGTAGTTGAGACTATCAGATGACCATAACAAGAAATGCCATTATCTTTCACAAAGTTGCTTTCCCTCGTCCTTATTCTGAGTGTTGTTTTGGGAGAAAATGCAGCAGGTCAATGTGTAGCTGAATCATAGGCGACGAAGCTGGCACCGTGCGTTGAGGCTGCTCAGAATGAAAACAATGTCGTCTCAGCCCGATGCTGTAACGCTCTCCACAAATTTTCAACCGATCCCTCCTGTCTTTGTTCCGTCTTTCTCTCCAAAACAACCAAAACTTGCAGTGTTGTTTTATGGCCAACTTCGGCTGTTAATGGCTCTGATATGTGTTATGATATCTAATACGAGAGATGCTTTTAAATTTGATTCCTCTACGTCACTGAACTCGAATCCACGACCTCTATTTACATTTCATCATATATCGAATTTATTGATGGGAGTTGATAGAAAAGAATGTTGGACGACACCATAACCTGTAAATTCCATAAACCCTACAACAACACAACAACACTTGAATTAAACATCCTCCACTATACTATACAGCCATATTAGATTGAGATTATTACATAAACAAATGCTCACCAAGCGCTGTGATTGAACTTATATATGTGGGGTTTTGCCGTCTTTCTCTCTGTTTTTTTCACTGGCTGCCAATTCTTGATTGCAGAATCGTATTATTTTCTGAGATCATGTCTAACGACGGCTACCATGCTTTAGCACGCCTTAGGGTTTTATCACTGCTATTGTGCTCACCATAGAGGAGCACATATCCTCTGGTGCGCCCGATGTTCCAGAGGATCATAGCCTGCAATTGTTGTAATTGTTGAGACCAGGTTGTATTGTTGAACAGATTCAGTCCATCCATTTCCATTCCCTTCCCTTTTTTTAATGTTGTTGTGTTAACCTAATTTATATATTGTTGTTAAGGGTTTATTTTGGGGGATAATTAAAAAATTTATTTATTACTTTTTACTTAATCTCCAACAAAACCAATACAAGATCTTCCCAATAACAATTCACAAGTAATTAGAATGTAAATAGCTTAATTCTAATATTTATTTTTTGTTTTATTAGTTCAAATAAATAAGGAAAGATTAATTTATGAGCTTTTTCACCATAATCACAAAAATTTATTAATTTATGAGCATTTGCATCATAATCACAAAAATTTAAATTCATGATTCTTAGAATATTTAAGCAAATGAATTCACACAATTCATTTATGAGGCTTTGCACCACAAACACAACACTTTCACAACTAATTCTTTTGTAAATAGCTCAATTCAATTATCCATTATTGATATTATTTAAACAAATAAATGCAATTGAAAATAAAGAAAAACAACCATTTTGAATGTTTTACTATTATATAGTAATAAAAATGATTTGAGTTGAAATTTGATTATTTCATTGAGAATATTTTTCTATTATTAAATTTCTTGACATAAATGTGTATCATTATTAGGCCTTTAGCACAAGGCATGGGACTCAATTCATGGACATGGTCAATGGAGAAAACCTAGACACCACAAAGGTCAACACACATCTTCATAATAGTATTCTTAGTCTCTATGGAAGGGAATTAACACACCATTCTAAGGATTTAATCACTAGGGATAAGTTGAGTGGCCCTCAATATGGTTGAGAGATAAATCGGAGGCTTTAGGCTAAAGGAATTCTAAGCCTAGAGAAATGTCATGTTGGCAAGTAACATATATTTTTTCTAATATCATATTTGTCACATGGACATGTACAAATAGGATTTAATTATGATGATTTGCACGATAAACACAACAACAAATAATTATTTTTTAAATAATTTAATTAAAAAATATTCATTCAAATAAATGCTCATGATTAATTTACGAGGTTGTACACCATAATCACAACAAATTAAATTATTTCTTTTATATTATTAAAACAAATAAAATCACCTGATTCATTTAACACGTTTTGCACCACAAGGACAACAAGCTCATAAAGTATTTTTTGTAAATAACTCAATTCAATTATTCATTTTTAATATTATTCAAACAAATAAATACCTATCATTCTTAATACTAACAAATAATTAAAGATGGACATTTTTAATTTATTAAAAAGGAGCCCCCAAAAGGATCAAATCTCTCTAAGTGCAAACCCTTTTTTTAGAGTGGAAATGTTGAGTCTAAGTGCAAACCCTTTTTTTAGAGAGGAAATGTTGAGGAAATTTGAACGGAATGTTTATGGTTTTAATTTATAGTCTTATATATGTGGTTCTAAAAAAAATTTAAGCCTAAATTGAAGGGGCAATTATTTTTTATATCATTTTTTTTTATATAAATGACACATGCCAACTCTAAGATGAGTACATAAAGACTTACACATCTCCCCTTACTAGGTTGTACAATGCCTCTCTTAGGGAGAATTAAAAGATATTAACAAAAGTGATTTGAATTGAAATATGATTATTTGAAATTGTATATTTTTATTGATATTATTAAATTACTTGATGGATATTAGTATCATTATTAGGTTTGAGCAGAAGTCATGGGTTAAAATCCTTGGACATGTTCGAGGGAGAAAAAGTCTTCCTTGGGCCCAAAAAATAAGATTTTACGAATCTAGGACCAAGAAATATGGTTCGCACACATGTCTTCCTAAGCTTATTCTTAAAATTTATGTGTCAGAATTGATGTTATTATGTGGTTTTGATAATTAGTGATAGGTCTACCAACACTTAACCTAACTAACATAATAAACTTAGGTATTATCCTATGTGAAGCAACTAGGCATATAGGGATTATAATTATTTGTTGAGAAAACACATGAAATTTTGAGAATATATGTGGCGTTATAATAGGGATAATGGGGGGAATTGAAGAAAAAAATTAGGTATAAATCTGTAGGGAATATACATGATTATAGGAGGATACTAGGGACTTTAACCTTAGAGGAAACATCTAGACATATAACATTAACAAGTACACCTTGAACCACCACATAAGATCTCCTACACGTATCCTTGGATTAATATTTGGCTTATTAATCTAATCAAGAGGTTTTAAGAACTATATATGGACATTTATGATCTTAACATGTTTGAGGGAGGAAACTCAGGCCTTAGATCCTGATAAAATATTGTTTTCATCAAGTCCAACTACAATAGCTTAAACCACTACAAATGACATATTGGGCGTATTATTTACCTCTGAGTGAGGAAATCAACACCATTATGAGTTTTTTGTTATTCTAAGTCTTTTTTATAATCTCATAGGAGGAAACTTGGTCCTTAAACCCTAAGGTAAGATTTAAAACAAATCCATGAACTCTTTACACTATCCTTGGAATCTAAGTGTTTGTATAAGTGACACTAAATATGAGAACATGTGACCTACTCATAGGAGGAATTATAGGAGGAATTATTGGATATAGGCATATCAAAGCTAAGAGTGATTACTCAAACTATCACACATGAGATTAAGTTATGTATAGGATATCATTATTATTGAAGTGGGATATTGGTTGAAATATGTGTTTTTGTGCATTAGGGATGCATCTTAGAAAATGGTTGGGGAAGAAATTGAAAGAAATGTACCTCAACAAAATATTATTTAGGTAATGGGAAATTATCAAGGCCATTAACCATAACATACAACTTGTAAAGTTGATATTTTGCATAATAGTCAGATATGGACACAATCAAGTGTTTTTGCATAGTGAGATGGATCTCAAGGCATTGAATGGAGTCATATTATGAAATCAAGAGCCTTATGTAGGTGTCCAAACTCCTTGGTAGTGACATTACATGTAATACAACCATCATTGTATCCTTAAAGAAACCATTAATGCATCCAGATCCATTGAGGCACTATGCATCTAAGTATTTTGGATTTATGGTCTCGAACGTGATCAATGGATGAGACATAAATCTTGACCCCTAAAGGAATCTTCTAGCCAGCGGGGCTAAGAAGGTTTTCTCCACCAACAACACATGGAATATTGAGAGTATAAGTATTCTATGATTAAGCATGTTAGAGTCATTAGGTGGCTTTGAGCAGTATGTACATATCTGAGGGCCTTGGGAGTGAAATTATAGGGAGAAATTCCTTTCATTTATCCCTAAAGAAATCATTAAATCATCCAAATATATGAATTATAATTCCATAAAGTACCATGCATGAATTCATAGGGGTATCCATTATAATAAATATCTAAGTCTTGTGTCCTTGGGGCCTTCAACATGGTTACTGTAGGATACTTGAACCTTCACCCCTAAGGGAATCTTATAGACATCTAGGGTAAGAGGTTTTCCTCCACCAAATACATACATCCTCCTAATTGTTTAATTGGACTATGACAGACTATTTTATTACCATTAGGTGGTTTTAAGTAGTGTGCACATGTCTCAAGAAATTTAGAATGGTGTTCCCGAGAAGAAGACCATGTATTTTTCCATAAAGGAATAATTGATGAATATAGAGCTATGAACACTACCTAAAAGCACCATTTATCACTTCAGATATGTATCTACGGAACTATGTATCTAGGTTGGATGGCCTTAGGTCCTTAGACATGGTTAATGGAGGAGACCTTAATCTCGTGCTCTAAAATATTCTTCTATACATATAGGGACAATACTATTTCCTCCACCATCCACACATTTTCTATTGAGGATATCATTAGCATATGATTGATTATGCCATGTTTCCAATAGGTGGTTTTGAGTGGCATTTGCATGTCTCGTGGCCTTGTGAATATTGCTTCAGGGAAAATTACCATGCCTTGGCCTCCAAATATATGATTGAGGCATCGAGAGTGAAGAACAATTCCTAAAGTACCATGCATGACCTTGCATGGATATCCATTCCTATATGTATCCACGTAATGTGGCCCTAGGTCCTTGGACATAGTAAAGGGAGGAGACTTGATCCTCTAGCTATAAAGGAATTTTTATCCATCCAAGGATCATAATGTTAACTCAACTAACCACACATGGCCTCTTGAGGGTATCATTGCCATATGATTGAGGATATTAAAACCATTATGTGGTTTTGAGAAGTATGTAAATGTCTTAGCGCCTTGGAAATGATGCTATAGAGAAGAAGGCCATGCCTTTGGCCTTAAATAAACCATTGATGAATCTAGAACCATGAACAATGACTCAAACCACAACACATCACTTTGCAAGGGTATCCATTGAGATTTTTATCTAGGTCTTCGGGCCTTGAGGGAAGGGACATGGTTATCAGAAGATACACGAACCTTTCGACCTAAATAAATCTTTTATCCATCAATGGATAAGAAGGTTGCATACACCAACCACACATGGCCTCTTAAGGGTATCATTTTCCTATGATTAAGGATGAAAATTCAATTAGGTGGGTTTAAAAAATATGTACATGTCTCAATTCCTTGGAGATGACATTCTAGTGGAAATATCATGTCTTTAGCCCTAAATAAATCATTGAGGCATCCAAAACCATGAAAATTTTCTTAAATCACCATGCATTACTTTGTAAGGGTATCCATGGAATTATGTATCCAAGTATTGGGGACTTGTAGGATTGGAAATGGTCATTGGAGGAGAGATGAAGATAAATCCCTAAAGGAAACTTCCAGCCATCTAGGGATAAGAAGGTTTCTTTCACCAACAACACATGGCCTTTTGAGGGTATCATTGGCCTATGATTGCAGATGCCAGTTCCATTAGGTGGTTTTGAGAATTATTCAAATGTCATAGGGTGTTAGGAATGAAGTTCTAGGGAGGAAGACCATGCGTTTTTTCCTAAATAAATAATTGAGGCATATAAATCCATGAACAACGCATCAAATATCCACACATGACTTTGTAGGGGTAGCCATGGCACTATTTCCTAGGAATTGTCGAATTAGGGCTTAATATGGTCATTAGAGGAGACCTAAACACACGAACCTAAAGGAAGCTTCTAGCAATCCATGGATAATAAGGTTACTTCCACCCACCACACATGGCCTCTTAAGGGTATCAATGGATTATGATTGGGGATTTTGATTCCATTAGGTGGTTTATGATTGGGGATGTTGATGCCATTAGGTGGTTTATGATTGGGGATGTTAATTCCATGATGTGGTTTTGGGAAATACACATATATATTGGGGCCTTAATAATTATATTCGATAGAATAAGACCATGCCATTTATCCTAAAGAAACCTTTTAGGAATACAAACTATAATAATTCCACAAAGAACCAGACATGACTTATCAGAATATCCATGGTGTTATGCATATAAGTTATTTTGACTTGGGGCATTGGACATGATCAAGGGAGGAGATCTCAACCTTGGGTTCTAAAGGAATATTATATACATCGAAGGATAAGGAGGTAATGTCAACCAACAACATATGGTGTCGTGAAGGTATAATTGGCTTATCCTTGAATACATTAGTGCAATTAGGTGGTTTTTAGCAATATACATGTGTTTCAAGGACTTTGGAATGATATTGTAGGGAAAAATACTATGTGGTTTCCCCTAAATTAAGTATTGGGGCATTATAACCCTGAACAATGAATCACGGCATCATGCATATGATTTCAAAGGGGTATCCATGACACTGTGCACATAGGTTTCGCATTGGTGCAATGTACATTATGAGTAAAGGACACCTAATCCTCAATCCATATAGGAATACATTATCCATATAAGGAAAAATTGGTGGTATCTACAAGCCACACATGGCCTCTTGAGTGTACTAGTAGCCTATGATTGAGGATGCCAATGACATTAAGTTCTTTTGAGAAAGATTTAGGTTTCTCAAAGCCTTGATAATGATGTTCCAATGAAGAAGACCATGCTTTTATCCCTAAAGAAATTGTTGAGGCCTTCAAATCCATGGACATTTCCTCAAAGCACTATGCATGACATTGGAGTGGTATCTATGGAACTATGTATCAATGTTTTGTAGAATTGGGAAATTGTATATAGTTATTGAAGGAGATCTGAACCCGAGGCTCTAAAGGAATCTTCTAAACATATAAAACTAAGTAGTTTTCATCCACCAACCAGACATGACATATTGAGGGTATCATTGACCTATGATTATGTATGTTGATCCCATAAGTTGGTCTTGAGAACTATGAAGGTGTCCTAGGTCCTTTGGAATGGAATTATATGGATGAATACCATCCTTTAGGCTCTAAAAAAACCATTGAGGCATCTAAAGTAATGACTAATTCCATAAATAATCACACCTGACTTTTGATTGTTATCAATGGTGTTATGTATCTAGTTCTTGCAGTCATAGGGCCTTGGAGATGGTAATGGAGGAGACCTACAAGTCAAGCACTAAAGGAATATTCTAACCATGTAGGGATAAAAAGATTTCCTCTATCAACAATAGGTGGAATTTTAGCGGTATCATTGCACGATTATTGTTTATTTTTGTGCAATTATTTGCTTATATATATGTGTGTCTGTGTGTCCTATGGAATTGGGAATACTTTACATGGAATAATACCATGACTTTGTCCCTAAATAAACCATTGAGTTGTCCATATCCATGAACAATGCCTCAAACCATTATTGTCATTTAAGTACAAACATTCATGCCATTAGGGGATTTTAAACACTAATAATGGGAATTAAGGCCTGTGACATCATTAAGAAAAGAAAACATAATTCCCTAAAGGAAGCTTCTAGTCATATGCATCCAATAGCAATTCCTTTAAATGCCATGCATGACATCTTTATGGATTCACTTGCATCTGAGAGGTCATATGGATTCAATTATAAATTTTTGAGCTCTAGGTATTGATCTCAAGTAAATTTACATGGTTAGGATAAGGAAATTGGGCCTTATTCCCAAAATGAATATCTTAGGAATCTAAGGCAAATAAGTACACGTGAAACTAACACACATGTCCTGTGCATGGGTATACGTATGACTTTAGATGGCTTTCATTAGTAGGTATAACTATGGGGGTCCTAGATATGCTTAAGCAATTGATCCCAGGTATTGTATCATAAAGGATGTTTTGATGCATATAATTCCTAAAGGGTGCATTGAAGCACCACACTTGACCTCCAATAGAATCCTTTCCCTCCAAGTGGCCATGTTATCTTGTTAAGAAGGTTTACATCATTAGGTATGTACCTTGGGTCCTTGACATGCTCATGGCTGGAAACTAAATCTATGGCCACTAAAATAATATTCTAGGAATCCAAGGCCAAATGACACCATGAACCACTAGCCATGTGTTGGGCACCATTTTGACCTCTTTTTGTCACCTAAATTTCTTCCATTTTCCTCCATAAAACCTTCATACTGATTTATAAAGCCTTAAATTCACCCACAAACTTGGTTAAAAGGTATAAATGTCATTGCTTTTTAACAAATTGAATTTTGAGATTTTTAAAGCATTTAAAACTAAGGTTTTTATTCAGGATTACAAGATGTGCTAACTTCCTGTAATGTCTCCAAGGTTGAATACTTGCAGGCCAGTTGGGTGTGAACTGAAAGATGGGGAAATGATCCTCAGTGTCCAAGGATGGTTGAACTTCCAACGGATAGATGATGTGGCTCTCACAGGTGTCAAGTCAATGACGGTCAAAGCTGACCACCTATGCTACCACTCAGCACAAAAGCAGGGCAGTTTCGATTTTGTTGATTTTCACAGATCTGATAGAGGATCTCAAGGACTATGTTTCATTAATTAGTTTCTAGATTAATAGCATTTCTAGTTTTCAAGAATTTGTATAAGTAATTCATAAAACAGAGGAGAAATCCATCACGATTTGGAGAGAAAACGCATACTGTTCTGGACTGCGTTGTTTTACTATGTATGATCGATTTTATGGTGAATGTAATTGAAGTTCAAGATCTATGATTGTCTTGTTGCGTGTGTGAACGAGGCATTGGAGGGCCCCCATTGTTGAGTCTGCACACATTTCAATTGCCAGTAAACGATTTGAATTGTTGCCACGATTTAGATTGTCGCCGGTGGTATGTCTCAGTTCCTGTAGGATTCGATTTCATTATTGTAGAATGAGTTAAATTGTTTTGAGTCAGTTTTATAAACTTTGTTATTTCATTAGATATATGCTATAGAAATGATTTAGACTATTTCACACTACTGTGCATTGTTTATTCAACGATGGAGTTTTTAAGAACAGTTACACATTACGAATGCTTTCCTGTAAAGGGAATTAATGATTGATTGTTTATTCAACATTGAGATAATGGGCAGAGTTTTGTGATTCATGTTTCAGGGTTAAGTTTAATTTGTAATTATTTTTATTATCTTAGAAGCTTTCACATATAAATTGTTGTGTAAATGAAATATCGGATGAAGCTATTCCTGTAAGGGAATTTTTGTGTTTTCAAATCACAGTAACTTAATTTGTTAATAGGGTTATTTCACAGATAAACTAGATTTCCAGTTAGGTCTACCTTTGAGTCCTTATACTTGGATATGCCTCTAAGTCTACCAACCCGGATTGACATAAATTCAAGGTTTGATCTGCATTAGTGGATCGAAGCCCAACATTTGGCGCTATTGCCAGGGAGGCATTGTAGAAGTAGGCCTAGGAACTTTAGTTCTCTGATAAAAACAAAATTTCAACAAAACATAGAATAGATTTTAGTTTTATTTCAAGACAAAGAGACGAGAAAGGAAGATTTATCAAAAAACCCCCAAAAACAGAAGTAACAAGACCTTCTTTTCCAAAAGGATTCATCACAACAGTGGGTACTTTTAAAATGGCTGAGGAAGAAACATCAAAAGGGCCAACTGCAGAACAGAGAAGGGAATATGAGAGAATGTTAGAAGTAGAAAACAAATGAAGACAAGAGAGAAGGGAAGAAGAGAGGAGACATGAAAGGGAAGAAGAGAGGAGACATGAAAGGGAAGAAGAAAGGAGACATCAGAGGGATGAAAGAACATAAGAAGATCAGGAAGCCACCTTTAAATTTCCCATTTTGGACACTAGCATTATCCTAGGAGAAGAGGTAAAAATGAAGAATATTCCACCATCTGTCTTACCAAACTTCTATGGCATGACCTCTGAGGATCTAGACTCTTTGCTATTCGAGTTTGATATCCTGTGTCGAACTTATGGATACAATGATGACACCCATAAGCTTTGTCTTTTCCCTTCTACCCTTAAAGCAGCTTCCTTGAAATGGTTCATGGGCTTAGGAGAGCATTCTATTACTAGCTGGGATGAGATGGGGAAGATCTTTCTTCGAAAATATCAGGCATATTATAGATCAAAGGATCTAAAAGATTACATTTTTGGAATGACTCAACAGGAAGATGAGAGATTGGAGGAGTATTTGGAAAGATTCTCATACAACCTGTAGAAATCTAAATACAATTCTTTGACACCGAAAATGATTAGAACAATATTTCTAAAAGGAATAAGAGAAGACTATTTGGATATTTTGAATGTTATGGGCAAAGGTGACATCTCTTACCTTCCCTTTGATGAGATACAAGATTTACGTCAGAAATATTCCAGAGGAAAGGATAGAACTGGAAAAAGGGATATCACTACGAAAGTAACTAAATCTGCAAACAGTGGTATCTCTAGGGCTGAGCTTGGAAATATGCTAGAAGATTTCAAGATTGATTTAATGAGTACCTTCGACACACAGGTCGAAGTAGAAAAAACCAAGAAAAGGCAAGAACAATAGGACCAACAAGATCAAGCTTTGTCTATTTTTTGTCCTAAATGTAGAAAGAAACACCCACTAAAAGAATGTCCTTTAAATACTGTTGAAATTTGTGGCTTATGTACTTCTAATCACAAAACTGATGACTGCCCCAGATTGAAAGAATTGCAGGCAGCTCAAATGGAGGAGAATCAAAGTATGGAGTCTCTCTACTTTATGGGACAACGAAGACCTTGGCAGCCACAATTTTCAGGTATGTCTCAAGATCCTCTACAGCAATTTCATACAAATTATCAAACTCCTATTCAAAATTCATGGAGTGCACCCATGCCCTGGCAAACTTGGTCTCCTCCATTAGCCCAATATGCTCCAAATTGGAGAGGATATTCCCATGGTAAACAGACATATCAGCAGGCCTATTTATGGGCCTAGCAACAACCTTCTGCCTATCCCCAATACCAGCAAAATCAAGTCCAAGCCCCATATTTCCAAGTTCCATCTTTCCAACAACCCAACATGGATCCTCAATTGGGTCCACCACCTCAATAGCTTCAATTACCATCCAATCAGCCTCCACCTCAACCTACACAACTGCCATCTCAGCCAATTCCAAATCCAAATAATAAAATAGACAGACCTATGTATAATGTTGACGATGGAATGGCACTCCCCTACTCAATCCTCCCACTGCAAATAATCAATTTAAGATCTAGGAAAACTTTACAAAAAGAATATCCTGTTATCTTCGAAGAACAAACAGAAAATGAGAAAACTCCCACAAAATTAAATACAGAAAAATCTCAATCAAAAAATCACAGTAAAAAGGGGAAAACATTAGTATCTTATACACCTCCTTTTCTAGAGAGGTTGGTCTAAGAAAAACCTTCAATCTCCCTACCTAACTTTGATGTTTTGAATGAGTTAACCAATGTATATGTCAAAATTCCTCTACTGCAGGATATAAAGGACATTCCAATTTATACTAAAGCAGTTAAGGAATTATGTCTTAATAAAAGAAGGAACGATCCATCAAAGATTCATGTGGTAGGCAATCTAGCAGGATTAATGTCTAACACTGTTTTCATTGAAAAGTATGTAGATCCTAGAATCCCAATGGTTACAATTACTATTAATAATTTTTCAATTCCAAAAACATTGATCGATTTAGGTGCTACCATTAATGTCATGACACTAGAGACAATGGAATACCTTCACTTGACAAATCTCAGACCAACCACAACAGTTTTGGAATTAGCTGATAGGTCTAAAATTACACCTGAAGGAGTCTTAGAAGATATCATTGTTTCTTTAGACTCCTGGGAGTATCCTGTCGATTTCATAGTGCTACAACCAAAGTATAATCTAGGAGGACACCCATTGATTCTTGGCAGACCCTAGTTGGCAACAGCGGATGCTTTCATAGGATGTAGGTCAGGAAGTATGCTCATTTCACATGGGACAGAGAGAAAACAAATTACACTTTACCCTTCTGCCCAAAGACCTTCTACATTAGATCAGCTGTCATGGATTAATGAGACAAAAGAACAAGAGAAGAAGTGATTCATCCCGTCCTGAGTATCAATCAGTTCTTTGATTTTCAGGAAGAAAACAATGAAGATTTGTTAGATTATTTCATTGTTGAACCTGATATTTTTGTAGAATTAAGAGATATGCAATATGCTATAGCAAATCAAGTTTTGGGTTATAATTTTCAAGAAAATTGTACAGTACATTCTCTAGCATTGGCACTTCACGATATTTTTAATGTTCATTCAATCACAGATATTCCAAGTAAAACAGTTGAAATCAGTCCAGGAAAACATTTGAATATAAGTGCACATATTACTACATCACAGGAAGAACGGTTGATTACTTTGCTGAATAAACATTCCCATGCATTTGCTTGGGAGTACACTGATATGCTAGGTATTCATCATGAGACATGTACTCACCACATTTACATAGATGATAAAATCAGACCTCTTAGACAACTGCAACGTAGAATGAACCCTATATTAAAAGAGATAGTCAAAGAAGAGTTGTAGAAGTTGTTAAAAGTAGGATTTATTTACCCCATTTCCGATAGCCAATGGGTCTCTCCCTTGGTTGTTGTTCCTAAAAAAAATGGTAAATGGCGCATATTTGTAGATTACAGGGAGTTAAATAAGGCAACATTAAAAGACTATTTTCCATTGCCTTTTATTGATCAAGTGTTGGATACCTTAGCTGGAAAAGAATATTTTTCATTTCTAGATGGTTTCAGTGGGTATAATCAAATCAGTATTGCAATAGAAGACCAAGACAAAACCACCTTTACATGTCCCTGTGGCACATATGCCTATAAGGTTTTACCTTTTGGCTTATGTAATTCCCCAGCTACCTTTCAGAGGGCAGTCTTGGCCATCTTTTCAGATCTAATTCATGAGTGTGTTGAAATTTACATGGATGATTTTTCTGTGTATGGAAGTACCTTTGAGGATTCCTTGGCAAACCTGGAGAAAATTTTAAAAAGGTGTGTTGACTCAAATCTTTCCCTTAGTAATGAAAAGTGTTTTATGATGATGACTGAAGGGATAGTTTTAGGACATCACATTTCTTCATCTGGAATAAAAGTAGATCCTGCTAAAATTCAAATCATTGAAAATTTATTTGAACCAACAACTCAAACAGATGTAAGAAGCTTTTTAGGGTATGCAGGCTATTATCGTAGATTTATTGCAAATTTTAGTAAGATAGCTCTGCCATTGTTTAAATTTATTTCAAAGGATGTGCCTTTTAATTGGGATACTGACTTTCAATCTGCATTTCATACACTTAAAGAGAATCTCTCAACTGCTCCCATTTTAAGGGGACCAAATTGGACATTGCCTTTCCATATTTTTACCGATGCCTCTGCTACTGCAATAGGGGCCTCGTTGGGACAGAAAGAGCATACCATGACTTATGCTATCTATTTTATTAGTAAAAATCTGACACCTACAGAGTTGAACTATACAGTCACTGAAAAAGAGATGTTGGCGGTGGTTCATGCTGTAAACAAATTCCGTAATTACATAACTGGCTATGAAATTTTTGTCCATACAGATCATTCAACCTTACGATATTTAATGAATAAATCTATCACTAATGGTCGGATAACAAGATGGTTGTTGTTAATGATGTAGGAATTTAATATCACTGTTTTAGATCAGCCTGGACGAGAAAATCAAGTGGCAAATTTCCTGTCTCGTTTACACAATACTGGTGAGATTGTTCTTGTTTCAGATAGTTTTCCTGATGAACACTTATTTGCAATTTCTGTTATCACTCCTTGGTATGCTGACATTGCTAATTATTTATCATCAGGACAACTACCACCATCTATGTCATCTAAATAAAAGAAAAAGATTATTAAACAAAGTGCTAGGCATATATGGGTTAATGGTGATCTCTTTTACACAGGATATGATCTAATTATAAGAAGATGTGTACGACAGGATGAAATTTTAGATATTTTAAAAGCATGTCATGATGAACCGTGTGGTGGACATTTTGCAGATAAAAGAATAGCATACAAGATACTCAATTTGGGGTATTATTGGCCTTCTATTTTCAAAGATGCTAAGAGGTATGTTAGAAGCTGTGATACTTGTCAATGGATGGGAGGGCTAGTCTGGTCTGATGAAATACCACTCCAACCACAAATCCACATTGAACCATTTGAAAAGTGGGCCCTTGACTTCATTGGTCCAATTCATCCACCATCATAAGGGAAGAAGTACATTTTGGTCTGTACGGACTATGTTACCAAGTGGGTAGAGGCCAAACCATTACCAAGAGCCACTAAACAGACTGTGGTAAACTTTCTTTTTGAGGAGATATTTTTCAGATTTGGGGTGCCTAGAGAGATTGTAACTGATCAAGGTGCCCAGTTTATCTCCAAAATAGTGCAGGAGATAGCAAAAAAGTACAAGATTACGCACAGAAAGTCTACCCCTTACCATCCACAAGAAAATGGCCAAGTGGAATCTACAAACAAGACTTTAGAAGGCATAATCACTGTCATGTCCCCAAGTTACCTTGTTCTAGAATTAGATAAATTGGGTAAGAGAACCTTTTGTTTTTTTTGTTTTTTTTTTTTCATTTAATTCTTTAACTCATCCAAGTAAAGTGCTTTGAATTGAGTATTAGCAAAAATGCTTAATAACTTGTAATTTCTCCCACACGCCATTACCTTGAATTACTTTCGAATTACCTTCGTTTCTTTACCTACAAGGACTTGTATCTACTATACCCGTGCCTACTAAGGCTTATGAGGGTTAGTGTCACATATTCCAAAAACAAGGAACAAAGGAACAACATTGAGGAAGACCATTTTATGTCAGTGATCAACCATCCGAAAATACTTGTGAAGGGAAAAATACACAACATCACAAGATATGTTACGTAACAACTTCAGCCAACAAACAATGTTTTGTGATAACCTCGTACAACTTTGGTGCCATTACATGCTATTTATACCTTTGATAAGGGTTCCTCAAGCGTTACTATCAATATATATAATTGTAGTGTTTATATAGGTTACCTACATGAATGATTTTTAAATTTATGGCTGAATCCTTCA
>LPNX011133370.1:374630-388012 GCA_001517045.1 Pseudotsuga menziesii
TGACCAGAAAAGGACTTCTAGTTTCGGTTATTGATGCTCCCCTATTGTAATTAATTAGCACTTGTACAGTTGGGCGAATGCATAGCTGGTAATTACTAAAATTCTAGGANCGACCAGAAAAGGACTTCTAGTTTCGGTTATTGATGCTCCCCTATTGTAATTAATTAGCACTTGTACAGTTGGGCGAATGCATAGCTGGTAATTACTAAAATTCTAGGATAGCCTATATATGCAACTCATGCGACTCATTAATGAAAGTGGAATTGATTCAATAAAAGCGTGTAAGCTGATAGATACAAATACGCTGCCTGGCAATAAATCTCTTCACAATTTGCTCAGGTACCTTATCGTTACATTTCTGTTATGCTAAAATGCAAGCTACGATTCTCGAGTGCTTTTATATTTTTAATGCTGACGTTCCATGAAATCAATAATATATATATGTATATATATATATTATGCCAGCAGCTCATTTCACTATAGGTGATCCACTAAGACATTAGATTATCATAATTAATGTTCTTTTGTTTATTTACACAAACAATCCTTTTTACTTTAGGGGTCTTATATTGTATATAATAATATACACGCGTATGGGTTAAATGTGTGCTATAATATATATATATATATATATATAATGTCATTTATATCCTACCTGCAGTTTTATTTACTACAGGCGGTTTCCTAATATATATATATATATATATAGGACCCTTATATGAACATACACACATTTTCCTTCCACTCTCCTCGGTCAAGGTGAGGTGGATACAAGCGCTGGTGTACTTAGGCTCTTGTTGTTTTTAAGGAAAGATTCCTTTCGACCATTAGCTCTATTAGGATGCTAAAACGGGTGCAACTCCTCCTATCGTGACTTGATTCTATTAGGGTTTTGTTCAGAGTTGCAATGTCTCAATCGCCATAGGTTTTGGCGAAACCATGTACTGTGGTATGTGCAGATACTGTCTCTCGGGTCTATAGCTTTGAAAAGAAAATCACATCACCTATCATATAAGGTTCTATTGGTGGGGCCTTGTCCTTGAGCTCCTCACCATAGAACAAGATACATCCAAAATTACAAAATATTCAAAGGTAGTTCAAGGGGGACGTTACAATCACCAAAACTATCCAGATGCATAGGAAGGATTGGTCAGCTAAGCTTACTGAAGCTTTATGGGCATACCGGATCACTTGGAAAAATAGTACTGGGTTTTCTCCTTATCATCTTGTTTACGATAAGCAAGTCTTCCTCCCTATAGAGTTTCAAATTCATACCTGCAAGTTAGCAACAGATTTGGGTATGGATGTTTCTGAGGCACAGCAAGAAAGAATACTTCAATTGAATCAACTAGATGAGATGAGACATGCTACCATAGAACACAATATTTTGATCCAAGAGCAAAGAGCTCAATGGCATGACAAGTTTATCAAAAAGAAACAATTTCACATCGGTGACTAGGCACTATTGTTTGACTCAAAGTTCAAATACTTCAAAGCCAAATTCACAACTCATTGGCTTGGTCCATATGAGATTACAGAGGTATATGACAATGGCTCAGTCAAAATTCAAACAATCGATGATGAAGCACGCACATTTGTGGTCAATGGCCATCGACTCAAACTGTACACCAAGCCTATCAACAAGGAAGATTTTATACAACAGATTTCACAGCAAAGGGACATGGAAGTGCTGGATAGACACATTGGTGTTTCTTCTTCACCTGCTTCTTATCTGATCTGATATAGTTAAAAAAAAAACAGAAAAAGAAAACAAAAATATAAAAACAAAACAAAATATAAAAAAAAATATAAAAACAAGAAAAAAAAGGAAGTTTAGTTGTGAAAACCAGGTCACTGGCACAACTTAAACTTGAATTTTCCATGGAAAACCAGGTTCGCTTGGCCATTGGAAATTCATAAAAATATTCTTTTCAAATTTCATGCCTTTTACATAGCTTTGTTTTCAATAAATCAAGTTTTTGTTTGACTTGAGGACAAGTCAATAAATAGGCCTGTGAGGGGGATAAGCATTTTTATGCTTTCTTGGAACCTTCCAAGTCTTTTTCATATGTAGAAGGGACCTGATTTCAAACAAAACAGAGGGACCTGACTTCCAGCAAAGAAGAAGGAATCCGAGATGGCAGACATTTTGTATAAAGAAGACATCAGAAGGACAGATATGAACCAGAAATAAATGCAAACCAGCTACATCAGGAAGCAAGCTCATCATACAGGGATATCAAGCAAAGTCTATAAGAATTTTAGTTTTTGTGTTTTAAAAGTTAAATGGTTCTTTGTTTCTAAGTGATGACATATTTACCAGCCCTCGTAAGCTTGACTGCCTACTTCACTATCCTCATAATCTCTGCCAGCATCCCATTTACCTTTCATCATCCTACCCTAAGGGTCAAAATGGTGGTCAAAATCAAACCCAGAAGCAACTTTTAATGGCCAAAACATATACTACATTCTACAGGCAGGGTCTCCTTCTTAGCAGAAAGATAAACAGGGTCTCCTTCTCAGCAGAAAGTGAAATGTTTTAAGAAAAATAAAAAAATAAACTGGAAAATAGAATTTCAAATGTTTTTATATATATACATTAGTGCATCATGCATTAAGTAAACATATAAAATTTAGAACATTGATGGTCATTTTTATCTTCAAAAGAAAAAAAAGTTTACTTTTAGAGAAGAAATCCCTTTATTACAGCTTGTCCATTAAACGTTGGGGCATTCAAAGAAATTAAAGTGTATTATATGAATCTAAACCTTACCTTTAATTTCTTTCCTGAGCAAATGATTGAATGGAAAGTGGCATGTTCATAAAATGATGAAAAAAACGTGGTTATATGCCCCACGACAGCATATAAATGTGCCTGAATCTTGTATTGTGAACTGGTGAAATTGTGGACTACGATTTGGTCATCTTTCTTGGGACCAAATCTAACTGTTTTTCTCTGCAAAAACCGATTGCTGAGGGTGATAATTTTTAGTGAGAAGGAAGCCGTGGATTAAAGGAAGAATGCAGGCACCAATTCGCTGTGGAAGTAATTGCGCAGGAAGAATTGAAGGCAGCTACACCAGAAATAAGGTAAAGTTTAAACCTTTTCTTTGCCAAAGACTTTGCTAAGACCAGCAGCAATTCTACATTTTCAGAGTGCCGTTTTGGGATAAGAAAACAATTGCAGAGTTAAAAATTTGAAAGGTTGAAGTTTCCTGTTGCATATCTCTTTCCTATTAAAGTTCAAAATGTCATATAGACTAGAACCAGTGAAATTCAACCCCACTGATATTCATGAGAATTGGATGGAGATTTTTGAAAAGTTTGATAGGCATAATGAGCTCGTTAGTCTAGATTTTGCTGAAACATTTGATGGAGAAGGGGTTATAGTGGGAAACTTGCAATTCAAACTGTCTAAAGACATTTTAGCACAAATTATTGGCCTGCCACCATAGGGAGAAAGATTCTTCAAGAATAAACAATTCAAAAAGAAAGCATGGATACCCTTTTTGTGCAGATCAAGAGCAGGGTCAGTAAACTGGAAGAAAGGAATACCGAGGAGCTGGCTGGTTCATCCTTGGGATGAAATAGTTTATGTTATCCAAAAATTCATTACTTGTGAAGGCCGATTCAGTATTGTTTATCTTTACCATATCAAGTTGTTGCAACATTTAAAAGGTGAATGTGAGATTAATATGCCCTATTTCCTATTACAGAGTTTAACTAAGATGGCTAAGGTTGTCCAAAGGCGTGCAAAAGACAAAATGACAAGCCTTTTTCACTGTGGACTCATCAAAATCATCATCCAACATGAGTTACAAAAGAAAAATTTAACATGGTTAGTATTTTTAATTCACAATCAGTTTGAAGAGCAGGGAGAATTGATTAAAGAAGGTTTAAAAGAAGATGAATTGTTGATGATAACATACCCTGAGGCAACAAGCTCAAAACTGCCAAAGGGGAAAAAGAAAAAGAAAGGGGTGTTGCTGATTACTGATGATGAAGACAACTCTGAGGCAGCAAGTTCAAAACAGCCTCAGAGAAGGATACAAACTGGGAGTGTGTTGAGAAAAGAAAAACAGTTTCAAAAATAAGAGTAGATTTTCACCACTTGCCAGAGAAAGTCAAGGAAGTATAAGCAAACTCGAAGTAAGTCAGCCTTGAGGAGTCAAGAAGAAGATCTAGCAGATGAAATAGGGCAGGATATCCAAGAAACTGATGAAGTGATCAAACAGAAAAAAAGAATCAATCTCTTCTTGGATTAGCAAGAGAAGGAAAAGCAATCAAGACAGGAAATACTAAAAGACTCAGCTTCTGTTTTCTCAGAGCAGCAAACTATGGAAGAGGAAAAGAAAGAAGATTTAATACAAAAGAATGAAGAATTGGAGATGGACACCAATTCTATCCAGCTTCCATTGAAAATGAAAAAGAAGAAAACTTCCAAGAAAAATAAAGAGATTAAGAGGTTGAAACTTGAAATAAAGGAATTAGAGCAAAGGAATGAGAAGTTAAAAGAAATCAACTAGAAGCTTAAAGTCCAGAGGACACGGATCTCCAAGCATGCATACAGATGGTATAAGAAAAAGAAGATTTATAAAACTAAATATGAGAGACTGAAAGTCCTTTATGCATCTCGGGCTTCAACATATGCATCATCTCAGATAGTAGATTAAAAGCAAGAGGGTCAGCAGCAAAATTTTGGCTTTTGATATAAACCAGGTTAACTATTTTTTCGCATGAGGACATGCAACAACTTCCTCTTGGGGGAGATGTTGGGCACCATTTTGACGTCTTTTTGTCACTTAAATATCTTCCATTTTCCTACATAAAACCTTCATACTGATTTATAAAGCCTTAAATTCACCCACAAACTTGGTTAAAAGGTATAAATGTCATTTCTTTTTAACAAATTGAATTTTGATATTTTTAAAGCATTTAAAACTAAGGTTTTTATTCAAGATTACAGGATGTGCTAACTTCCCATAATGTCTCCAAGGTTGAATACTTGCAGGCTAGCTGGGCGTGAACTGAAAGATGGGGAAAGGATTCTCAGTGTCCAAGGATGGTTGAACTTCCAACGGATAGATGATGTGGCTCTCACAGGTGTCAAGTCAATGACTGTCAAAGCTGACCACCTGTGCTACCACTCAGCACAAAAGCAGGGCTGTTTTGATTTTGTTGATTTTCACAGATCTGATAGAGGATCTCGAGGACTATGTTTCATATATTAGTTTCCATATTAATAGCATTTCTAGTTTTCAAGAATTTGTATAATTACTTCATAAAACAAAGGAGAAATCCATCATGATTTGGAGAGAAAACGCATATTGTTCTGGACTGTGTTGTTTTACTATGTATGATCGATTTTATGGTGAATGTAATTGAAGTTCAAGCTCTGTGATTGTCTTGCTGCATGTGTGAACGAGGCATTGGAGGGCCCCCATTGTCGAGTCTGCACACATTTCAATTGCCAGTAAACGATTTGAATTGTTGCCACGATTTAGATTGTCGCCGGTGGTATGTCTCAGTTCCCGTAGGATTCGATTTCATTATTGTAGAATGAGTTAAATTGTTTTGAGTCAGTTTTATAAACTTTGTTATTTCATTAGATATATTCTATAGAAATGATTTATACTATTTCACATTATTGTGCATTGTTTATTCAACGATGGAGTTTTTAAGAACAGTTACACATTACGAATGCTTTCCTGTAAAGGGAATTAATGAATTATTGTTTATTCAGCGTTGAGATAATGGGCAGAGTTTCGTGATTCATGTTTCAGGGTTAAGTTTAATTTGTAATTGTTTTTATTATCTTAGAAGCTTTCACATATAAATTGCTGTGTAAATGAAATATCAGATGAAGCTGTTCCTGTAAGGAATTTTTTGTGTTTTCAAATCACAGTAACTTAATTTGTTAATAGGGTTATTTCATAGATAAACTAGATTTTCAGTTAGGTCTAGCTTTGAGTCCTTATACTTGGATATGCCTCTAAGTCTACCAACCCAGATTAACATAAATTCAAGGTTTGATATGCATTAGTGGATCGAAGCCCAACACCATGATCTGCAAAGAGTGTCTCTAGGATACAATCCATGGGTATATATTTTTCATTATAAGGTTTAACACTAGGAAAACCATTTAGGTCCCTAAAAAATATCAAAAGAGGAAATATGGGTCTTATTGTAAAGGAAAATTTTAAGTAACAAAGGCCAAGAAAAACACCTTGAACAATGACTCATGACTTCCTATTATACATTTCATTTTAAGTGGGTAAATGTGTGTCATTAGGACTATTTAAGAACAATGTATAGATGTAATCATGCTACACATGGCCAACAAAGAAAACTCAAGATTTGGATTGTAAGGGACTTGGATTTCCATTCCATTAGTAGGTTGTGAGAACTAGGTAGGTCCTTTGGGGAATTTACATAGTAAAGGGAGGAATTCTAGGGCTCGTGCCATAAACAAATATTATATGAATCTAGGAAAACTAATGATGTATCAAACCACAACAAATCCATAAGCTTGTCCGAATAGATGACATCAAGATAAGGAGATATCTCATGCCTTAATTCTTGAAAAAAAAAGGTTCAAAGGATAATAATGACACCTTAAGCCACCGCATATGATATCTTCAAGGAGATATAGCCTCCATATGAGAATATTAAAAAACAGTTAGGAGGTTTTGAATCCGAAGGATTGGTATTAAGGAATTGTATATGGTTGGGGGAACAAACCCAAGCCTCGGGCCATAAAGGGAAGTTTTAGGACTCAAGGGATATGAATGAGAGCTTAGACCACTACACACACCTATATGGGGAATATTTATCTTATTGGTAGGGATGTAGACATCTTTTGCAGGTTTTGGGAACCAAACTTCTATCTTAAGATATAGAAATTGTCAAGGATGAAACTTGGCACTTAGATCCTAAGGGAAGGTTCTAGTGCTTGAGGGACATGATCAAGGACTCAAAAAAGAATATTTCACCTCTATTAGGTATGCATTCCCTCTATATGGGGATAGGATCACCTTTAGGATGTTTTAATCCTCATATATAGGCCTTGGATCTAGATAAGTTAAATGGAAGAAACCTAGGATAGAGGCCCTAAACATAAGATAAATTGAGGGGATGTTTGGATTCCAAGTGTGTATATTAAATCCATTAGGAGTTTTGATATCCATGTATGTATATCAAGGACATATGCATGGTTGGGGAAGGATCCAACTCCTTCATTTATAAAGAAATATTCTAGGTTTAAAGATCCATTAATATTTCCTCAAATTACCACACATGGCCTCTTTAAGGGATATATAGCCTCTAAGTGGAAATATCAGAGACGTTAATAGGTTTAGAGAACTAAATAAACCTCTTCGCGGATATATGAGAGCCAAGAATTTGTTTTGAGAACTAAGTATAACTCTCAACACCTTGGAAATAGATAGGATAGAAAAAATCATAGTGCTTGAAGGCCTTGGATGACATCTCATACCTCCACAAAAGAAGCTTGTAGGAGATATTTATCCTCTAAGTGTGTATATGGATGGAATTAAGACACCATGATTCAGGCCTAAAAAATCATGACAGATATCTCTCAATAGGTATTTAACATTGTGGATGGGTCTTTTGGACTATATGGATTAGGAAATAAAGGAGTTATCTAGGGATTGAGGGCCATAAAAGGGAATAAATCACCATAGACTATAATTTTAGAGGATATTTAATATTGAAGTTAAGTTTGGACTCAGTTATGATAGAATATTTTTTTGAGAGGATATTTGGTCTCCAAGTTAGGGTGTGTGGTTTATTAGGAGTATTTTGGTACTATTTTATATGTTTCATGATTCCTTGATAATTGTGCTATAAATATTATCTTGTTTGAAGGATGCAAGCAAAAACCTTAGTGAAATGTATCACTAACCGTGTTTGTATTTAACATTGTGGATGGGTCTTTTGGACTATATGGATTAGGAAATAAAGGAGTTATCTAGGGATTGAGGGCCATAAAAGGGAATAAATCACCATAGACTATAATTTTAGAGGATATTTAAACTTGAAGTTAAGTTTGGACTCAGTTATGATAGAATATTTTTTTGAGAGGATATTTGGTCTCCAAGTTAGGGTGTGTGGTTTATTAGGAGTATTTTTGTACTATTTTATATGTTTCATGAGTCCTTGATAATTGTGCTATAAACATTATCTTGTTTGAAGGATGCAAGCGAAAACCTTAGTGAATTGTATCACTAACCGTGTTTTCCAAAAGCCACTTATTTTTCATGTCTCTTATGGATGAACAATTGAAGAGATAAGTGCTTTGTTTTTGTTTCGATATTCCTCTAAAACAACTTATAAAACTACCATGAAATGTGGTAGCCCTACCATTTTGGTGGTTACATGTTGAAGCTCTGTAATGTAGATATAGTCTCTTCCTTTTGCAAACTCCACATATCCAGGCTACTAATTTTAAAGGTGCTTCATGACACATAGGAACCACCTTCTATTTAGTGGTAAGCTTCACTTCCATGGCTTCATTACCATGATATTTAGTGTTAGTATTACTAAGACAAACAAAATGGTTTAACTTATTAGGGTTTGAATAACTATGTAGGGTTTAATTTCTATATTTGTAGCTTATGTAGGGTTTAATTTCTACATTTGCAACTTATCAGGGAAATTCTATTTATGGAAAATGAATGGGGTTTTTAATATTCCATGAATTATGGGTAGTGGAAGAAATAACAGAGGCATGGTGTGCTCTTCTCTAATACCATGCGATTCTTAGTAGATGTAAAATGGATTCTAGAGCTATAAAAATATTTTTTTCAATTGAGAAAATCCCTCATCTTTTATTTCTCTCTTATTGGAAGAAAATGAAGGGCTTATTTTGGTACATTCAGTTGCTTACTATGGATTTTTCATTATTACTTATATGCTATTATTGACACTACAACTAAGACCAACATTTAATTCATTTTTCCTTACTTGAATTGGTGGAACTAATGATATCATTGTAATGTGTAATCCAATGTAGGTACTGTGCATTTTTTTCTCTCCTTGTATGCCTCATTTTGGTATTTGTTTAGTAGTTGAGTGATGCTTGCAGCCATAAGTGTTTGTCCAGGTATTTTCTCAAATTTGGTATTTGTGTATTTTATTTTTTATATTTAAAATGCTACTCATGTCACATTAGGGTCTAAATCTTGCATTAAATACTTACCAAGATTTGAGGATAGCGATACATGTTCCACTATTTACAAAAATGATTCCTCTCTACTCTAAGCGAATTGAATTCATTTGGGTTCTATGTGTTTTTTAAGAAGGAATTTTCTTGCAAATGATCTGAAATTCCTCAGGATTGAGCCCCTATATTCTAGAGAGCTATCCACCTCAGTTTTTCAACCCAAATTTTCACATTTTATCAAGTTTTTTTTAATGTATTTAGAGATATGACATTCACTGACCATTTAAATTCTTCTATAATTTACAACAATCGAGTAAATTAAAAATGATGCAAAAAACTTGCATTTTTTAAATCCCAATATTAACATATAAACAAAAGAATGGAAATGTGATAGTAAATAAAATAAATACATCCACACTAGACATAAAAAATTTAATTAGAGAAGAGAACCTTTTGGGTTTCTTAAAAAACTCCAAGCATTTATTAATCAGTAAAAAGAAATTGGACAATTTTTCTACTGAAGAGTACAATTATCTTGCACATTAATGGAAACAACAAGGGTTACACAATATTTTTTGATATGGGTTCTTTCCACATTATGTTGTGACAATGGAATTATTCCATCTTGTATTGCAACCTCTCATCATTCCCCCTGATATTTTTCTCTCAAGTTTCTCCATTGTTCCAAAAATGTCCTTGTTGTTGGGTAACCCATTTATTGATATTAATTTTAATTACATAAAAAGTTACATTCCATATATTTTAGGTGGTTGTATTGCAAGTGAGCACTACATAGGTCACCATCTTTCTCCACTTCACTTATACATTTAAGGTCTTTTTTTGATATTTGCATATCTAATTATGGATCAAGAAATGTGGATGAAAAGGATATTATATGTAGCAAATATAGTCAAAAGATATATTCTAGAGGGAATTGAAGAATATTTAAAGGGGTTCATAGTAAATACAAGTTTTCTTTATTTATTTTTTCTTTTCCCCTGCTTTATTTATTTTTCAATCCTACGATGGGAACATATGCAAAACTAATAGGGAGGCCATCCATGTCGTGTTATTTAAGAAACATTGAGATATTAAGAATAATGCCAAGATAGGTTGGAAACCATAAATATCAGACCTCAAAAGCATAAGAGACTTGTTGGTACACATCATGCCTCAGGCATATACTTCCTAGAATTAGGAACAAGAATTGGAACCAATATCCATGACAACAAATGAAATCTAACATCCATTTATACTTGCGTATTTTATATCTAGATATGGGTTAACTTAAGTGCTAATGATATTTGTTTGACCCGATCAAAAAATATATCTATATATCCAAGTCAGTTGCATTAAATTCTATGTTGAGTTACTAAATCCCTCAATAAAGCACCTAGTTGCAAATGTAATGTCAAGAGTAATGAATTTATACCAAATATATACTTATATCATATCATACCTTCTTTACAAATAAATTTTGAAACTATTCTTCATCATTATGACAAGATGCAAAAATTGGACTGTTGCGAAGAAATCATCTGAATTTATTGGTGTGTAAATAATATCCCCAATGTGTATATTGGTAAGAAACAACCATGCCTCCAAGAAATTATATTAATATGCATCTAACCCATGATTCTTAACTCGAATATGATCCTTACATAAGCACACATTCCAATATGATCCTTACATAAGAAAATATTGTCTTTGTTACCCACTCCACTAATTGTCACACATTCCAATGAATAAAACACATAATGACCTTATATGTAATCGTTTCAATTAGAAATTATGGACCTACTAGACACTAAGTAAATCTTATTATACCTAGAAATAACAATAACATCCAAAGGAAACTCAAATGATCGAAAATGTAGAATATAAGCATTAAAAAAAGACTTGGGGAACTTCTCTTTGAAATCAATAGAAATATTTTAAAAAAATAATTATAATGTACATTGAAACCCCCTCTCTTCAAATGGAAAGAATGAAGGGGAGGGATCCCACTAAACCTCTCAAAAAAATAAACTTTGAAGGGAATGTGAGACCTTACCCTATCTCTTTCAAATAGATTCAAAACTGCTAAGGGAACATTACTTCTTTGAAATGATAAAATTTAATCCAAATTTTACACAAAGAAATACAAGAGTAAGAGAGGTTGTAGTTTGTATTTATAGTCAATGCCATAGGAAGATTACCAATACTTGTGAATGGGAACGACAAGTATTATATTTAGGGAAAGAGTTTTGAGAAACTACTATTTGCAATCTATTGGTTAAAATATTTCCACACAAATATTTCATTAACTTATAAAGGTACAAGTAGTCCATCTGAACTCATGTCTGAGTTTTTCATTTCTATTTTCTAACTCTTTATGGATTTGATCTCTACTAGAATAAAGTTTTGAAAGCTTAACTCCCTAGTTCTCTTATAGGAGTGTTATGTATAAATCATGTAATAAGTTGGGTTGGTCTCTTAAACAGACTAAATGTTTGTGGGGAGACTATTATTTGGATACAAAGGTAGGACATAAAAAAATTTAGATCTGGAAAACAAGAGTCATCAAGATTAGACAATGTATATTTTGATTTATTTCCAAAGATATCAAATATAATGTTTTTTTTTCTTAGAAAGAAAAAGGTACAACAAAACCCCTTATAAAAAAAAATCACAATGACAGAAACTTCTCATAGTAAGATTTTTTCAGTTTAAAAATACTGAACTAAGAACAAACTATATGGTGTTATATAAAAGAATAGTTCTTTGATAAAATGTGATTCATGAAGATACCAAACATGTCGGTCCCTAGATCTTTGAGGAACCACATAAGGAATATTAATGTTCACTTTTGATCTAAATAAAAGTAGACAAGTTCAGAATTCTAGTGCAGGCTCTAACAAATGCATCTTCGATGCCACCATTGTAGCTCCCAAGATATATTGTTGGAAAAAAAATACATTTCAAAAAGAATGAAGTAATAGAACTCGAATACAAATGCAACAAATTTCTTGGAATTCCTTGGACTAGTTGCTACTGATAATATTTTATAGAAAAATAACCTAACCTAAATGCATAAGAAGGGAATTTGAAACATATAATTAGAATGGTATGTAAGTTCATAAAGACCAAAACCCATACTTGCCTCCTTTCTCTTGAATTAGATGCATATTCTTGATTCTTCATCATAGGCTTCTGGCACCGCTCCATGTGATGATATGTTATAGATTTTCTCCTCGTTTATTCCATAAAGGGGGTTCAGCACTAAAAGATGCAACCATGACAAGGAGATCATTGTTATGTTCTCGTGAGCTGATAATTCCCCAAATTGTTGGTGTGGGTGGTGAAATTGCATCCATTCTGGATGTTGTACGTTCTAACCTACAAGCACAAATTGCATTACAAATATGTTCATGATACCATTGTTTCCCCACTAATTGAAGCCATCCTCATATTATTCCTCTTCATCCTCCCACTTCCTAGCGCGTACTTGTTTGTGCAATAAAGTCCTCCACCGCCACAACCTGAGTAGTCTGAAAATTAGGTCTGTGAATGTCACTCCACACTTGATCAAGACTACCCTCAGATGCAAGACTAACCTATCACTGTAGACCAAAAGCTAGGGATCTTAGAAGACCATCCTCCATGTTACTCTTTCCTACATCGCCACAACCATGACGGTTTTCTACCTGCCTTTCGAGGGGTTGCAAGAACCAAAACTTATAATGGGTAAGCACAACTTGGGACCCCTTTTGGATGTTTATTATACTAAATCCAAATTCTTATGAAACATGTAATTGAAACCCCTTGTGGTGGATTCCTTCCCTATTTGAAAACTAAAATGGGTCAAATGTATCTAGTGGCTCGGATGGATCACCATCTTGTCAAAGTTCACTTAATTTCTCCCAAAAACGCTATGACTTCACACTTATTGTGTGACACTAAGATCCTCGGGTGTTCGTTTGGGTATGCAACCCTGAAAACACTGATGTCTAGTGGAAATGAAAACCAATACCACTCCACTCTACTCTATTAACCTCTCCTTTGATGTTGCATTGGATTCGCATGGAATGCTACCCAGTCCCTCCTAAGAGCCGGGGACTCTACAATCCATAGATATTTCATCTCTCCCTCCTAAACCCTGAGCGACCGGTACATCATTAACTCCATATTTTGACTTGACCCCCCCCCCCCCCCCCCC
>LPNX011133370.1:397825-408359 GCA_001517045.1 Pseudotsuga menziesii
TGAAGAACAAAGATGGTTGAAAACAAAATCGAAAAATTACATGAGTATTGGATGAAGTGAAAATTTAATGAAAAAATCATCAATATCAATAAGATGAAGTTGTAGATACAAGATCCTTATCACATGGCTACTAAAAAACACTACATATTCAGAACCCTAGCTAGCAAAAACCAAGAAAAACCCTATCTAAACCAAGGATAATTAACAACATTAATCTCTCAAGATCAAATTCCTTTCCGGTAAATACGCCCCCCTCCTCCCCCCGAAAAAAAAGTCTCAAGAATTGGACTTGTTGGGAGGTCTTTAAACAACCGCCCCCAAAATTCCAATTCTCATGGATTTTTTTTCTTCAGGGTGGTGGATTTAAAAAATAAATTCAAAAGTACTTTTAACCCCCCCGAAAAAATTCATGAGAGTTGGGATTTTGATGGTGGCTTTATAACAATCTCCCCCAAAAATTCAAAGTCTCATGACTTTTGGGAGTGAATTTAAAACAACCTCCCCCAAATGTCAAGTTCCAATGAATTTTTGGGGAGACTTTAAAACAACCATCCCCAAATGTCGAATTCCAATGAACTTTTGGGGCGAATGTAAAACAACCACCCCCAAAATTCCAATTTATTTTTTTTTGGGGGGGGAGGGTTAAAAACCACCCCCAAAAGTCCAATTCACAAGACTTTTGATGGGGGAGTTTGAGAACCGCTCCCAAAGACCTATTTTTTTTTTGTTTGTGTTGAGGGGTGGGTAGGGTGTTGGAAAAACTATCGCAAGCCAAAAGTGCCCCTAAAATGGTGATTTGTTAAAGTGGTGGGACTGCTGCTGAGACCTCCTTTGGAAAAATTTCTTCCTCTACCTTGAGAATTATATCTCCCCCTGCCTCTTCCACAACATATAGATGATTGGGTTGAAAATGCACCTTCTATAGATGTATTCGATCAACTAATTCTATGTTCATGATTTATGAGTAAGGATTGTAACTCATCAATGGTAACCTACGACATGTGTTTGTTTTATTCCAACGTCACGACCAAGGAATAAAATATTGGGGGGAGAATTCTAATAATTTTTTCAGCAATCCTTCTATATTCTATATTTTCTCGATGACATTTTAGTTGATTTATCAGACCAGTGAATCTAGTGTAGAATAATTCAGTGGCTTTCTCTCTTGGTCTATCACCCTAGTGCTCATTCCTCTTTGCAGCACTACAGCTCTTTCTCTTCTCTCTTCCCTTCTTTGTAGCCTCTTCTCCCTCTCTATTTTCTGAAAGTACGTCATACCTTTATGTGACACTATCCTTTCGATTTCTCGTTTCGGTCAATTTTTCATTGCTGGTGAATGGTATCTATTTAGTCGACTAGAATCCTCTCCACTTTACCTTGAGATATGGCTAGCTACCCCCCCATTCCCTACCCGATGCTTCAGAAAGCTTTGATAGTTCTGTTCACTTGCTTAAGAAGTATTCCCACTCTCTTTCGGCAATAAATTTCTCCCACTTCTTTTTTTTCTCCACTGAGTTAGTATTTTGTGGCAGTTCGCGTAGTAATGGACAAGGTTCAACAATATGACCCACTCCTTTCTCAATCATGAATTTGAATAGCAAGGTTAGTAAGGAACACAATAATTGCTCAGTGAGGTCTGTGTAGAATTTCTTCTTAATGGTTTCCACCGAATTTATTTCCTCTACGGCTTGCTCCTCGTAGAATTCGTCGACGATATTTTCGAACCACTCCGACAAGTTTGTTCTTCCCCCTTGAATCAATTTGTCTAACAGTTTTTGGTCTTTAATCGCTTTCGTATTTTTCATCCAGGAGTTTATTCAAAAGTTGGGGCACCGATTCTACAAACTTTTCATGAGTCTCTATAAAGAACCTTTGTTTCACTTGAGCAGTCGTTAATCTATTTCTTCATGCGTAATTTTGCAAGTAGTTTGCTATTTTATGCTCCCACTAGTCCTTAATCTCTTGTTCTGATATCATCTGCTTGTATACATCTCAGACATGTACTACCGGCAATGGAACCAATGTTTTAATCTCATATATCACATAGGATTACCAATAATACACATTAATAACAGACATATATAACAGAGACAAGAAACAAGAACAAGTAAGAAGAATAACTGATCATATTATAATGAAAGGGTCCATACAATAAAGAGAACTGAATCGATCTATCATCTGGCTCAACGGCCTAATATATATGAATTACAAACAGCTACAAATAACTACATGTCGGTTCGGTGAACCGACATGACCTTATGTGGCTGACCTAACCTCTAATTAGTCAGCTGATTGACTAAGTTGGCTATCATTATAGTCATCTTACCAACTTGCTCCTCCAATAGTGTCCATCAATCTTCCGTGCTCTATATGAGGTATAAAATATCGTACATGTGACCTATTTTTGTGACTAAGTGTGTGTAGCTTGATGTTTATACCAACTACTAGGTTGGTGAAGTGGTATAGAATAGCTCCTGGTCTATAATCTTGATATACATACCCACCCTTCCTTTTTTTGGTGTTGCAAGTGTCAAGTACTCCCCTTTTATAACCATCGAGCGAGTTGGGAATTCAATATTTTCATCATCTATAACAAGTTCGAGAATGGTTTGTTTCCCCTCTAGGAAACATGCCAACCAATAGTCGAAACCCCATTCATTATTTTTTGGGGAAACCACTGCATATATTTGACCCGAGAAAGGAAATAGGTCGAGTTAACAATACATTTTTTTAAATAAGGTATTGCATTTCTAATTTCTACATAAATTAAATTCTACTTAGGTTGAGTTAACAATACATAAATGCAATCTCTAATTTAGGTACTACTAATTTATTTTTTTGTACCTACTTGTATGAGATCCGATATGTGATCATGGTCTGTAGAAATATGTGTCTGATCATCTTCCAAATGGTCTACCAAGGCTTGCATTTTTCAAAAATCATTTTCCCAAGCCTTATCTCTACATGGGAAACTTTAAACATCTCGAACAATTGAGTTTGTGTCATGTCAAGATAGTGTTTAACATGAGGTTCATGGTTTCTAGAACCCCTATAATCTTTTAGTAGGTCGTTTGTGTTAGAAGAAGTCCTAGTTTTATCATGCCAAAATGTGTGCACTAGGCCCTTCACTACTTCGACTAACTTCATGTGTTTGTGGGGAAACCTATCACTAAATTCCCATAATGTTTTCATGTGTCCCTCTACATCAAGGTTGTCTCTTCTTACTGAATATTTTTTAAGTGTCTTTGGATGTAAAGGCAGAATTTGTGATGTGGATTTAAGGAAACGATGTTGTCTTATGGATCTATATACAATTGATTCAGCCAATACACAGCGAGCCACATTACATTCTTGTGAGCAAGTTTTTTTACCAATCGATGTGAATGCAACAACAAGAGATTTAACAATGTGATTACTTGATTCAATATTATTCAATGTTCTTATTCCTAACTTTTTTCTAATACTTGCCATATTTCTAGATTTAAGCAAAGATAAAAACAATTGTCATTTACCGACTTCAGATTTGTTATCAAAATATTCTTTCATTATTTGATAACAATGTCATAGTATAGTGCATTTATCCACCTTACCTTCCATGGAATCCAATTCGCTCTCGTCCACTTGTATACGTTTAGGAGTTCTCTTTCATTTTGATGCAAGATTTCTTGTCATTTGAAATGTTGGAGTGACGTTTACATCCACTACAGGATGACAACTTTGATTAGGAGATTGAACCACCTGGCATGGTTGTTGCGGAGTCACATTTGCATCGTGAGGAACATAATTATTGAACTCTTCACAATATTGTCCACTTAATAATGGATCAAGAATATCATCTCCCGTATAACCAGCTTGATTTAATGTTGCATTACCTTCCTTGGCCTTTACGTTAGGTACCTGTTGAGCAGGAATGGGAAGTATTTTCTCATCCAATGAATTTTGATGATTTCTTGAATCTTCCATCTTCTTTTCCTTTTTATTTTTAGCTTCTTTCGGTGTAAGCACCTTCCTCCTTGACTTTCGGCCTCTATTACATACATTACTCATTGAAATACACACAAACTTGTACAAAACCTATGGATTTGGGTAAGAAATGATTAAACTGCAGGTTGAACAGTTCTCTGTGTGCGAGTTCAGAAGAATTATGTATTTTTCTACACTAAACATGGCCCATGGCCTGCAACCCAATAAGTTTTATAAAAAACGTATCGCATATGCAATATAACGCATGTATGTTTTATCACATATGTGTTATATCGCATATGCGATTTACTGCATACCAAATATTGACATTTTATAACCTTATAATGGAACCCATACCCATGGTTAAGACCTCCAGACCTATCCTTCGACCATGGTAGTATCCTCATAACTATCTCTTGTCTGGAAATATTCATAATGGTTCCTATATGAACATGGTCAATGCCTCCTAAAGAATCTGCAATGCATAAAATTGTCTCATGGCACATATATCCCATATTAAGGATAAATATCTCGTTTAAAGGCCATGTGTAGTGCTTTAAGACTTGTTTATGTTACACTATTGTCCAATTACCATGGTTAAGACTGTGAGACCCATACTTAGTGCATAAAACCTCATAATGACACCCATATCCCACTAAAGGCCAAATATTCCATCTATAAGGCATGTGTGTTGATTTAGGGACTTCTTGTCTTCTCTTACATGACTATATTCAATTTCCAGAGACCGATACCTCCCATCCAAAACCCTATAATGGCACCCTTATCCCATTATAATACCATTTAGACTCCCAATATTTCATCCATACGGTCTATGGGGTGGCTCATGGCCCAACATTACATTGTTTAAGTGATGGGGGGGAGTCAAAGGAGGTAGATAAAGGTGTAAAGGGAATCATGGGAGGGAGGGATGGGTAGGGGACATATATGGGGGGGATGAAAATATAAGTGGAAGGGAGGGATGGGTAGGGTAGAGATATGAGGAGGGACTGGAGGGAGGACAAATATAAAGGGAAGGGATTGGTGGGAGGAGAATAAATATAACTGGGAGGGAGGGACCTAGCGTCTTAGCCATTTTCAAGGGATGAAACATCTACTTTAGGCCCTAAATGAAGCTTCTAGGCATCTAAGACAACCAATAACACCTTAAACCACCACATGTTACCTCTTGAGGCCATTCTTATCTCTATGTGTGGGCATTGATTCCATTAGGTTGTTTTAATATCTAAGGATGGGTTTAGAGACCCTTGACATGGTTGAACGATCCGAAAACCCAGGCCGTAAACACTAAAGGAAGCTTCTAGGGATCCATATGAAATAATAATGTATGAAGCCACCACACATGACCTCTTTAGGGGGTATTTGGGCTTAGATTAGGGATATGCATGGAAATGGGAGGAAACCCAAGCCTTAGTCCCTAAATGAATTCCTTAGTCATTAAAGGTCAATAAGGACACTTCAAACTACCACAGAGGACCTATTGATGGTATCCCTACCCAAAAACTGGGCATAATCATGCCAACGAGAAGTTTTAAATAGTAGACATGGTTCTCAAGTCCTTACACATGGTTGACAAAGTAAACCAAGCCTTAGTCCATAAAGGAATATTATATCCATCCAAGGCCTAAAATGATACCTTCAATCACCTCACGTGACTTACAAGCCCTAGGTATGGGTCGTGTGGCCTTTGGAATTTTTGGTGGAGTAAAAATTGGGATTGGACTCTAAAATAAGCTTCTCATAATCCATGACCATGAATAACACCTAAAATGACCAGCCATGTCCTCTTGAAGTTACCCTTTCCTTCGAGTGGTGACATGGATGCCATTAAAAGGTTTTCGATAGTAGATATGAATCCATGGGTCTTGGACATTGTTAAGGTATGCAACCTAGGCCTTGTACCATAAATAAACCTTCTTAGAATATAGTTTTAATAATGAAATTAGATCCACCATACATGACCTCATGAGCATATCCGTAGCCTCCATGTGTGGTATTTGGAAATAATAGGATGTTTTGAGCACTACGTATGGATATCAAGGTCCCATACATAATTGTGGAAGAAACCATGTACCGTAGGCCCTAAATTAATGTTATACGAATCTTGACCCAAGAATGATGCCCTGAAGGAAAAAGGTTGTCTTAAGAAGATATTTTTCCTCCAAGTGGGAATATTAGTATGATTATGAGTTCTCGAACACAATGCATACATCATGGAGCCTCAACATATTCGAGAGATGACACCCTAGCCTTAGGCCATAAAATATGCTTTTATGTGTCCACGAACAAAAATAATGCATCAAAACAACATAAACGATCTTGCAATCCTTATCCTCATAGTGGATGTGTTCGTTTGATTTGGAATATTTTAGAGCTAGATATGTGTTTCGAGCCTTAAATAAAGGTTAGGAAATAAAACTCAATCATTACGTCTAAAAAACATCTTCCATGTCTTAAGGGCCATGGACAAGCACCTTGAACCTCCAATAATCTGACCTCATTATCCACAACCATTCACAAATTTTAGGGTAAGCGTTGTCCTTTTCCGACACTAAACCTCTTTGGAGGGGTCAATAATTACCATGATCTTTTTTTTAGATGGGGTTTCTCCCAAAGACTATCCACTAATTTCGTAAATGCTTTTTTACTCTCAAATCTACTAAAGCCAAAACACATATGTGTTATATTGCATATGCGATGTATCGCATATGCGATATATCGCATATGTGTTATAACACATACGCAATATATCCCATATGCGTTATAACACATACACGTGTTTTTTAAATTAAAAAACTTGGTGGGAATAAGGTTTGGCACTATGTTTGGAAATAGCTTCGGACTATTGAACTTATTGGCTAGGACAAATAAACCGGGGATATTGCTTGTCTTTTAGAACTCTAGCAATATGCTCAGTTTCAATAGATGTTTTTCTATGACAAACACAATATTTTTTTATGAAAATTTAGAATATTATAGAGTACGATCTTACGATTCTAAATATGTAATTGTTTCCTTCAAAAATATGTTTTATTTATTTATTATTATTTTTCTAAATGACACACATCTGTTTTAAAAAATAGATACATCGATTGTTTTTTATATAACTTTTTGATTACCTTCACCATTTCCCAAGAAAACTATATGGTGCACTAGAAGAGAGCAATCTCTACTATCTTATATATATAAATGAAGGATTTCATTAATTTTATCCCCTAAAGTGTTGCACCTACACAGAACGTTTTCATTTCAATCTTTTCTGGCTTCAATAATTAATAATAATAATAAATAATTCATGACAAATTTTGAATAAATAGTGTTGCACTAGGCCCATATTTCCTTTATATGTCTGCAATATTTTATCCCAAATTGACATCATTTACCTCATATATTGCTGCACCCGCTAAAACATATATGTTATCATGTGCTGAAAATTTGAAAACCCAATTTCACGGAAACCAATTTTATAATCATTTACACACATTTTTTTGTGCATAAATGCTATATATTATGAAAGCTGATTCCATTACCTATCTTTTGTCTTTTTACCTCATCTTCAAATAAGTTAGGTAAGTACCCCTAATTGTCACCTAAAGTCAAAGTTTCTAAGCTTTTTTAGTATTATGTGGCATCTAAAGTGTCTTTAAAGGAGACCATGATTGTGCATCAGCCCCTGAATTCATTTTTTGAACTCTAAAAAGGGCAATTGGTTTCCTTGTTTTCAGTTGGAGATCACTTTTTTCCTTATTTTGGTTGGAGATTTACTAAAGAGTTAATATCTTTTACAAAGGATTATCGTGAAGTTTTGACTTCTTAAAGGGGTTTTTTATTCTAATTAATATTTTATTTTATCTTTGGGATTACTTTTAAACCATTATCGCAAAGTTATCACGATGCGTTCTAAACCATGGGGATTATTCCTTTTTTTCTTAATTCCATATACTAGCACCAACCATATTACTAATATTAATATGTTTGAAATATGCCGAGAGGTATATATTTGACATATTGATAATGATTTTTGACTAAAGAATGTGTCAATTACTTGTATCTAATAGTTAAGCTAATATAACACCAACTTAATTTATGGTTGTTAAGATCATAGTTGAAGCTAGGATCATAGTGTTATCATCATCAGAGTTAAGCTAATAGTTGTATCTAATAGTTAATTTAAAATTTAATATAAATGTTAGACTATGCCTTATGCACATTAACTTGACTCCCAAGTGCCATATGGAGTTCAACTATCACATAATTTGCACATTACCTAAGTGATTGTTCTCGGTGCATGGTTTCATTGCAATCAAGGTCAACTTCTCATGCTAAGAGATGGAGTTCATCTAAATTTATTTTAATAGTTGTATCACTATTGGAACAATCTAATACTTATCAAATATAACCGCGATTATAGTTGAATTCAAGCTAATAGTTGTAGAGTCATTGGAGTTAATCTAATATTTACGCAATATAACATTGATTAGAATTGAAGTTAAATTAATAATTGTAGAATCATTGGAGTTTATTTAATAGTTGTATCTAATAGTTAATTTAAAAGTTAATATATTGGCAATTTCAATTCAAGTAAAAGTCATGATTGGAGTTGAAGTTAAGCTAATAGTTGTATCATCAATGTATTTAAGCTAATAATTGAATAGTTGTATCTAATAATCGAATAGTTGAAGCCAAAGTTTGATTTTTCCAACTATCACTAAAATTGAAAACCTAATTATATCTATATGGAAAACTTAAACATGTAATATGAATTGTATATTAGCTAGATGTCCAACTACAAGATGTGGGAGTTTATTAGGAGTTCCAACTATTTTATTAGGAGTTCAACTCTTACATGAATCACAATTAGCTAGACTCCTAGATGCCAAATGCAGTTGGACTAAGCCTTAAGTGATTAGAGTTGAAGTTAATCTAATAGTTGTCGAATTATTGGAGTTAAACTAATAGTTTATCTAATATTTAAGCTAATATAACTGTGATTAGAGTTGAAGTTAAGCTAATAGTTCTAGAATCATTGGAGTTAAGCTAATAGATGTATCTAATAATCAATGGAGTTAAGCTCGTAGTTGTATCTAATAGTCAAATAGTTGATGATTAATTTTAATTTTTACAACTATCACTAACTGTACTTATCACATGTTAATTAAGCTATTTTTACTTTTTTTTATGAAATTATTAATTATTAACTTTGAACTACATCCATAGAATCAATATAGACATTATTTTTACTTGTCTCATTCTCATTTAATCTTGGATGACGCATATAGAATCAATCTGGATAGTACACTTGTCTCACTCTCGTCTGTAGATGAAAAGGCATAGATGGTATTCCACCCCATAATTCTAACATATATACACCTTCGGCATAATTACAAGCCCTTTATTTATTCTTGAGGAATTTTCCCTATTCGATCCTTCCTTATGGAGCGATATATTATATCGTAAACCCCTTGCTTGGGTTTTGGGAAAATGAGCTTACATAAAATAAATTTTAAAATCTCTTCCAATGAGGAGATGTCAAAACTTTCGACTAGCTTATACATGAATTTTGCAAGGAAGGGAAATTGAGGGAAGCCCGTGAGCTGCGTTATGAGGTTTTGGTATTGTTTAGTTTAGCAAGAAAGAGTGGTTTAGGAGGGTTTTGAGCTAATGCATTTGATGATTGCAAAGAGGTGTATGCGTGACATTGTGACATATACTGTGATCTTGAATAAGATGTTGCATGCTTGATCTTTGCTAGATACTTTCATCTAACTTAGACCCCAACATGATTCTAAAGTCACAATTTAATTAAATTTTGTAAATATCTTAAACTTCATATTTGACACTTAAATAGTATTTAAAATACTATATTAGTGTGGGTGAGTTATTGGAATCAATATCAATGCAATGGTGCACTATTAATGTGAAAATCAAATCTTAAAACTACAAACCAAACATTTGTAATATTCACTCTTTTGATTGTAATGAATAAAGCATACAATTATGATAATAACAACATGAGATAATAGTATAGTGCTCATCTATTTCCTTACTAATTCATTGAAAGCATTAAGCTATTAAGATTGTTATAGATGATAATCTATTATAATAACTATTTGTGATAGTAAGCTAGTGTTTGACAATTTCTTTACTAATTCGTTGCATGCATTAAGTTAATGAGGTTTTTATAGATAATTGCCTACATTTACTTTCACATGAACATTATAAATATTTGTGATAGTAATCTAGGGTTTGACAATTTCTTTACTAATTCGTTGTATGCATTAAGCTTTTGAGGTTTTTATAGATAATTGCCTACTATTACTTTCACATGAACATTGATGATATGGTTTGTTGCAACTATAAATAAAATCCTTTTAATAACTTAATACTCCTTTTTTAAATAGAAATTACTTGATAATTATTAGAATGAAAACTAAATCTACCAGTGATCACTTACATTGGTATTTGGTTATATTGCTATTGGCATCTTAATGTTATTGTGGATGATGTTCATGGACTAAATCTAGTGCGATTTGCTAAATTTACTAACATCTAC
>LPNX011133370.1:408610-495802 GCA_001517045.1 Pseudotsuga menziesii
TTATGTATTTTGATAGGGATAATAATGTAACACTTACAACCACATTACCAGCTTGTGAATCGAAGATACTTTCAATGATATTTATAATTTTGACCAGACGTATAAAACATAAAAGTATTTATCAATTGATAACCTTCATTGAAGTGTAAAAATAATAAGTTTTTTTAAAATGTTTTCTTTAAATGTAAAAATAATGTTATGCACTCAAGGATTAAAAATAATGAATTTTTTAAGCTAAAAATAATATTATTAGTTACCTTTGATGATTATGAAGTACATTATGATAACAATATAATCTTGTTATTCTTAATTTCTTAAAAGTAAATTTGAGAAAATAATCATTAGTTATTAATATTAAAAATTTATTAATTATAAATATAAACCATTATAAAAATAAAAGATAATGTATGTTGATAAAATTATTAAAATAATAGAAAGTAAAAATAAATTATTAATACTAATAAAATATTAAGTAAATAAATTATTAATAAAATTTTGTTATACCTATATTAAATCTGAGTTTGATAATATTGGTTATAGTACAAATTTTTATAATCTTGTAACTCGCTAAAATTTGAATTGGTTTAAGGTTTTTGTTTAGCTTTTTGAGAAGAAAAGCAAAATTTTAAAGTAAACTAGGTAATATCTTTTTAAAATCTAATAGACAAAAGTGACATCATCATACTATAGTATTTCGTATAATATTTCCTAGATACCAGTCTTAATTATTTTTATAATAATTAATAAAAAAATAAAATTAAAATATTAATGTCTTGAAATATGTTTTTTAAAATATTTAACCAGTTCAACCTCAGAAACTAGCCTCACGCGGAAATTCTGTATTATAAGTTAAAGGAGTTACAAAGTTCAGAAGCAATTTTACAAGAAGGAACCGTACTTTCATGAGGAAAGGGAAGCATAGATAGAAAGTTGTGACGTAGGAACAAAAAGAGTGTAATATGAACTTCAACATCGAGCTAAGTTGACATAGTTTCCATCCCTGTTTACAAAACCTAACTGTCTAGTTTCGCGCCTCATATTTTGGTTCTGTTTATCTCGTTTCTTCTTATAAAATCTCCCATCTCCAAGCTTTTCCACATCTTCTGAATTCTAAGTCACATGGTTTCAATATTGGATTTCAGTTCTTTGCTTAGCCTCATGTCTTCAATGAAATTGTTCAAGTTCAGAAAGGAAGAGCCTCCGGGGAGGACTGCCCTCGTTGCAGACTCTTTGAGTTTGAGAACGTTCTCTCTCAAGTTCATTCCTTCTGGCGTTTCCATCATTCTTCTCAAAACATCCTCCACCTCTTCTTTCATAACCACCTTGTGTTCATCTATGTCCATATCCTCAAAATCCAAGCCGATCTTCCACACCTCCTTAGCGAATCTACAATTGAGAAACTGATCGGCAAGATGAGGGAATCCCACTACGGGAACTCCCATGCTCATGCTCTCCAAGGTAGAGTTCCATCCGCTGTGTGTAAGGAAAAGCCCCACCGAAGCATCGGCAAGGACTTTCAACTGTGGCGCCCATCTCACAAACAGTGCCCGCTCTTTTGTTCTTTTTTCAAAGCCCTCGGATAAAATCCCATCTTTGCCTTCTGCCATATCCAACCGGAGAACCCACAAGAACGGTTGTCCGCTGCCCTCTAGCCCTAGCGCCAGCTGCCCAAGCTGTTGCTTAGATTTCACAGCGATGCTCCCAAATGAAACATATATAACTGATGACGGTTGTTGCATATCCAGCCATGTCAGGCAGCTCTCCTCCTCCACCTTCCACAGACTGCAGCATGAATCCCTTTCTTCCAAAAAATTGGGAAGAAAAAGAGGTCCTATGGCCAGAGCAGGACAACCATTAAAAGACAGTGATGTTAAAGCGTCCCTCCCCTCGAGCTCCTCAAACGTGTTGACTAGTACGTAGTCCCCTTTACTTTGATTCTGGGATTCATAGAGAACTGCACTGAAAAGAATGTCAGCTGGATCTTGAACGCGATAGCAGGGTGGCAGGTCGCTTGGCTTCAACGGTGGAATGTTGCCGGGGAGACAAGTAATGAGTTTCTCTGGATTTTTAGCTTCGCACACTGAAAAATCACAAACACCGGATATAAATATTACGGTTGCAGTCCAAATAGAAATAAGTGAAGAAAGAAATCACAATCTACAGATATATATACATAGGAATTGGAGAGGCATACCATTGACGGGAATATGTCCCTCAGAAATAAGAAAGTTGGCGTAGCAATGAGAAACGGAGGAAGCAGCACATAGAGGCCAGAAGATAACCCTCGGCACTTTCATATTGCTTGCAACTTGCTCCGTGCAAGACATGAAAGCGTCCGTGATGATGAACGTGATGGGTGGAAACGATCGTGAATTCTCATTAGCGGTTCTAAGGAGGTCCTCCAATGCGGGACCTAACTTTTGCAGGGCCTGAAATAACTCGCCCATGTTGGAGGTGCGACCATGTTCGGGTGATAAACCGTCCGGAATACATAGAAATCGAATTATCCGTAGTTGCTGCTCCAAGTCGGGATCGTTTCTGGAAACGAGTGACTTCCTGTTTTCGGATGCTTCCAGCATACGTGTGTGTATCCAGTCAGTATTGACCATAGTGATAAAGACTCCCCGCAATGCAAGCAGCTGTGCCAAATTGATGAGGGCATTAACATGACCCTGTCCAGGAAATGGCACAACCACTGCATGCATAGCATACATTTTTTCATTCATCATATTCATAGTAATATTGGCAGACATTATTCGTTTCTCTTCCCTTCAACTGCCACAGTCTACTACCACAATTTGAACTGTGAACAATGCACTTCTGCATTGTAGTTCTCGGAGAGAGATAACGAGTAGGGTCACTTATTATAACAAACTGCAAAAGATTGTCATAAGCTGGATCTCATGGCTGACTGTTAGGTCAATGAAGCTTTTTATAAAGGTAAGCCATGATACCATGACTGGTACGTCAAGGAAGCTTTTTATAAAGGTAAGCCACGATAGCATTGCTTACATGATTCCATTCTTCAACTACAAAACAAGAAAATCTATTTTTCAGTACCGCAAGTTAACACCATTTTTTATTTCATGGCTGACTGGTAGGTCACTTAGCACCATTTTTATTTCATGGTTGACTGGTAGGTCAATGAAACTTTTTATAAAGGAGGAAGGTCATGATAATATTGTTTACATGATTCCATTTTCTAGCTACACAACAAGAAATCGTATCTATTGTTTACATGATTCCATTTTCTAGCTACACAACAAGAAAACGTATCTTTTAGTACAAGTAGTTAGCACCGCTTTGGATCTCATGGGTGACTGATAGGTCAATGAAACTTTTTTTTTTAAGGGAGGTCATGATACCATTGCATGCATGAGTCCATTCTCTAGCTCCACAACTAGAAAATAAGTTAGCATCACTTTTATTTTGTGATGCTAATTTGGTGGTACTAGCACCACTTAGATTTTTATGGTGTTAACGTTGTTTTATTAACATTATTTACATTTTGTACTTTTAATATGGTGTTATATTTGTTAATATTATTAGAAATTGAGTTTTTCCTCATTTATTATTAGAATATTGTCTTTGTTACCCACTCCACTATTTGTCACACATTCCAAGGAATAAAACACATAATGACCATAGATGTAATGATTTCAATTAGAAATGATGGACCTAATCTACACTAAGTAAATCTTATTATACCTAGAAATAACAATAACATCCAAAGGAAACTCAAATGATCGAAAATGTAGAATATAAACATTAAAAAAAGACTTGGGGAACTTCTCTTTGAAATCAATAGAAATATTAAAATAAAATAAAATTATAATGTACATTGAAACCCCCTCTCTTCAAATGGAAAGAATCAAGGGGAGGGATCCCACTAAACCTCTCAAAAAATTAAACTTTGAAGGGAATGTGAGACCTTACCCTATCTCTTTGAAATAGATTCAAAACTGCTAAGGGAACGTTACTTCTTTGAAATGATAAAATTTAATCCAAATTTTACACAAAGAAATACAAGAGTAAGAGAGGTTGTAGTTTGTATTTATAGTCAATGCCACAGAAAGATTGCCAATACTTGTGAATGGGAATGACATGTATTATATTTAGGGAAAGAGTTTTGAGAAACTACTATTTGCAATCTATTGGTTAAAATATTACCACACAAATATTTCATTAACTTATATAGGTACAAGTAGTCCATCTGAACTCATGTCTGAGTTTTTCATTACTATTTTCTAACTCTTTGTGGATTTGATCTCTGCTAGAATAAAGTTTTGAAAGCTTAACTCCCTAGTTCTCTTATAGGAGTGTTATGTAGAAATGATGTAATAAGTTGGGTTGGTCTCTTAAAAAGACTAAATGTTTGTGGGGAGACTATTATTTGGATACAAAGGTAGGACATAAAAAAATTTAGATCTGGAAAACAAGAGTCATGAAGCTTAGATAATGTATATTTTGATTTATTTCCAAAGATATCAAATATAATGTTTTTTTTTTTTTTTTTTGAGAAAGAAAAAGGTATAACAAAACCCCTTATATAACAGAATCACAACAACATAGAAACTTCTCATAGTAAGATTTTTTCAGTTAAAAAATACTCAACTAAGAACAAACTATATGGTGTTATATAAAAGAATAGTTCTTTGATAAAATGTGATTCATGAAGAGACCAAACATCTCGGTGCCTAGATCTTTGAGGAACCCCATAAGGAATATTAATGTTCACTTTTGATCTAAATAAAAGTAGACGAGTTCAAAATTCTAGTGCAGGCTCTAACAAATGCATCTTCGATGCCACCATTGTAGCTCCCAAGATATATCGTTGGAAGAAAAATAGAGTTCAAAAAGAATGAAGTAATAGAACCCCAATACAAATGCAACAAATTTCTTGGAATTCCTTGGACTAGTTGCTACTCATAATATTTTATAGAAAAATAACCTAACCTAAATGCATAAGAAGGGAATTTGAAACATATAATCAGAATGGTATGTAAGTTCAGGAAGACCAAACCTGGTACTTGCCTCCTTTCTCTTGAATTAGATGCATATTCTTGATTCTTCATCATACGCTTCTGGCGCCGCTCCATGTGATGATATGTTATAGACTTGCACCTTGTTTATTCCAGAAAGGGGGTGCAGCGCCAAAAGATGCAACCATGACAAGGAGATCATTATTATGTTCTCCTGAGCCGATAATTCCCCAAATTGTTGTTGTGGGTGGTGAAATTGCATCCATTCTAGATTTTGTACGTTCTAACCTGCAAGCACAAATTACATTGCAAATATGTTCATGATGCCATTGTTTCCCCACTAATTGAAGCCATCCTCTTATTCTTCCTCTTCATCCTCCCACTGCCTAGCACTCGTTTGTGCAATAAATTCCTCCACCACCACAACCTGAGTAGTCTGAAAATTATGTCTGTAAATGTCACTCCACACTTGATCAAGACTACCCCCAGATGCAATACTAACCTATCACTATAGACCAAAAGCTAGGGATCTTAGAAGACCATCCTCCATGTTACTCTTTCCTACATCGCCACAACCATGAAGGTTCTCTACCCGCCTTTCGAGGGTTTGCAAGAACCGAAACTTATAAGGGGTAAGCACAACTTGGGACCCCTTTTGGATGTTTATTATACTAAATCCAAATTCTTACGAAACATGTAATTGAAACTCCTTGCGGTGGATTCCTTCCATATTTGAAAACTGAAACGGGTCAAATGCATCCGGTGGCTCAGATGGATCACCATCTTATCAAAGTTCACTTAATTTCTCCCAAAAATGCTATGAGTTCACACTTATTGTGTGAAATTAAGATCCTCAGGTGTTCGTTTGGGTACATGACCCTGAAAACATTGATGTCCAGTGGAAATTAAAACCAATACCGCTCTGCTCTGCTCTATTAATATCTCCTTTGATGTTGCATTGGATTTGCATGGAATGCTACCCAGTCCCTCCTAAGAGCCAGGGACTCTGCAATCCATAGAATTTTCATCTCTCCCTCCTAACCCCTAAGCGACCGATACATCATTACCTGCCTATTTTGACTTGACTCCCCCCTGTCTCATCTGAAGAAATAGTAACAGTATTGTAAAAACAGAGCCCATGTGGTAAACAAGGCCTAGTTTAGTTAGGAACATTCGTAAAATCTAGTCCCCTCGCATGTCGGTCTCACCTAATTTTACAAAGAAGTACTTTCAATGGTGGCTGTAAAATGCACGTTGTATCTTATGTTGATACATATTGTCAATATACATGGATTCTTCTCCCATTTGCATGCAAAAAGGGTAAAAAAAAATTATAGTTGTGTTGACAAGCACTGTTACAAATGAACTGTGGCTATAAGAAAAATCTCATATGAAATGGGCATGCTATGTTTACATGAGTTAGCGTTATTATTTTATCTTTTAAAAAAAAAAGGCAATTCATTATATGAATAAATGAATCATATTGTTCAAAGGTCAGATATACCATACAAAAACCATCAATAGAATAGATCATACAAAATCCATCATCAACATGGTAGTAATTGAGAAAGACTCATGTACTAGTAATTGAGAAAGACTCTTGTACTAGTTAGTACCTTAATTTACAAGTATGTAGACTAATATACACATACAAAATGACTAAAACAACATATTTAGAAAAAACGTCAATAACATTCCATAAAAAACCAGACTATATGAGTGGCAATCGAGATGGGTTCTGAGATCATATTCAGTGATGGTATCATTAATGCCTTCCCATTGGTTCCATGAATCTTCACCGACCTATAACCCAATCTTATAAAGGTGATTAGTGGATATGTTTCTTTCGCTATATGTAATTTCCTTTAATAAGGTTGCTATTCTTATGAGTTCCTCATATAGGGGATTCAAATAGATCTTATTTATGGGATTTTTAAGCCTCATGCAAAAAATAATGAGCATCGAATTCCCAAATAATTTGAGATTTTTTATCCCTTTAGAGTGATCCAATACCAATAGTAACTTGAGAGCCATAATTCAACGCAATTGTTGGTACACTCCTTAAGGCTTGCTGCAAATTTGTACCAGTGAGAATCAGATAGGAAAAGGTGATCCCCAGTCCCATCCATGCCTATTTTTCCTTGAGAGGCACCATCAAAATAAGACCAACAATCAGTTTTATCAATATTCTCCTCACATATCCTTCTTAGTTTAGGAGGGCCTATATATTGATCCTTGAAATGACTTTGTTATCTTTATGGTTGTTTCTCATTTTTATCCTAGTGTCTAATATTTTTTATTTTTACTTAAGGTTTTTATTTGAGTTCATAAACCTAGTTTTACCTTATTCTTTTTCTTGTAAGATTGTGTGTCATGATTTTTATTATGATTTCTTTTTGTAAGCTCAAATAATTTATCTTTTAAAGTTATGGGTTTGTATTAGAGCAAGAGATTTTATGAAAATTAAGTATAAACTTCGTTATATAAGATGGCAGCATATATTAGAAGTAAAACATTGCAGCGAAGCCACTTGGTTTGATTCATGATATTGATTTAAAGCTTATTAATGGTCGAATGAAATTACATGGATAGATTGAACACATGGTGAAGATTGTACACATGGCAAGGATGGTACTATGATTTAATGCATTAGCATTATTCTTTGAAGGCATGTCTCAATAATGTATGAACCTGTTGATCATGGCACGCTCTGTGCTTTCACATCTATTTTATATGAGTTCAAGGCACTTGACATTATTTAAAATGATGGACATATGGTACCAATGTTGACAGTGACATGATTAATATTACATTAAGCATGTTTAATCCTGCTTTATCGAATTACACTAGGTTTGCATGGTCTGTAGTATGTGAAATTTGCAGAATGCCAAAGGTAGCAATGGAGGAAGATGAAAATACTATGGTGAAAAGGAGGCCATGAGGTTTGATTTGTAGACTTGAACCGGATAATACACAGTGGATAATGCAATTTTCGGGATCAACTCAATTAATGAGAAACACTGGTTGGTTTCCCTCCTGTCGAAAATTGCAGGGTTATAATATACAGGTGACTTGGGAATTCATTAAAAATTATAGAAATTGAGTGGTTGAGTTCAAGAATTTGAGGGTTTCAGTGGATGACGAATCTATTGCAGAAGCAATAGGGGTTCTAGCACAACGACAGAAATGGTTCAAGCAGCAATATTTTCAGGGCAATTATGGCGAGTTCTTGTTGCGAGGGTTTGAAAAACTGGACTGGAAAAACGGTATTCATGTAAGTAAAATCAAACCCAATTGTCAAGTTCCATTGGAAATGGTTCAAAATTACATGACCTCTGAAGGTCACTATGATAGAAACCTCAAGTGCCATTTGAGATTGTTAATGCATCTTAATGGGAGTTTAAAACTTAATCTTCCATTTTATTTGTTAAAAAGATTGCAAAAGATGGTCACATGGGTTCAAACCCATCCAAAACACACTGCTCGTTCTATATATCACCAGGGTTTGATCAAGTTGTTGTTGATTTCATAATTGAGTAAAGTAGGATGCAGTTGGGAGATTTTTTTGTCTGAATTGGGGTTCAAAGAGAAGGTCTAAGAAAAAGGAAAAAAGGAAGCAAAAGATTTGAATCACCAAATGGAAAAGCATGAAGAACAAACTCAACATAGTGCAGAAGAGGGTAAGGATTTCATACAAGAGACAAAGCAAATGAATAATTTGGTTCCAGAAAATTCAGCTACAAATGAAACATCAAGTAAGCAGTTAAAAGAAGATCATAAAAACCTTGATACACTAAGCATGGTTATAAAATATATAAATTCAAAGATAGAATAATGAATTCAATTTTTAAATCGAGAAGACATTAGTTTAAAGCCTAGGACTAGGCTAAGAAGCAAGATGGCAGAAATGGAACTAGTACATAATTCTAGAGGCAGAAATAAAGATTATGGAGAGCTTGTGATTGTAAATGATTCCTTCAGGGTAAAAAATATATATGTATCCAAGGAGGAGTAATGTCTAGAAAATGAAAATTGCATAGATCTTCTGGGTATTTCAGGATGTATACCTGAAACGTTTTGCACAAATAAACAAGTATATTCTGAAAACTGTCCAGTCTCGAAATATATAAAGGAAGATGAAGTTCTTATGGGTGAAAAGGAGGTTGAGATAGTTCCAGAGTTAAATCAGGTTAAAAAGTCTTTACATACATATAAGGAACAGACCAAGATTTTGCAAAATATCAACGAAAAAGTAATGACTGCAAATAAAAGGTTACGGGAAGACTTGGAGGAAAAATAAACCAATTACCAAAAGCTCCTTTCAATATCCAAAGATATATTGAAGGAGAAGAGAGCTATCCAGAAGCAATATGAGCACATGACAACCGAGAGCAAAGAAGTGCATAATCAAATGGAGAATAAGGATGCTGAATATGCCAGGTTGCAGAAGAGATCCCAGGTTTTAAGTGATCTAACTATTTTAGCAGAAGCTTCTAAGAGTCTTTAGATGATAAAGACTTAGGATGATATTTAATTTTGAAAGAAATCGGAAGTTTGACACATGTCGATTGTTATTCTATTTTTATTACACCTGTATTAAGTCCGATTTTGAAGATCTAAGACTTTTCTATTTTTGAAGAGTTCGATCCATGAAAATAGGATCTGATGATTGCTTTAAAAATTGAGAAGTTTTTGTATGTAATAGCCAGCAGTTAGATGTGGTAGGGGGTGGCAATCAGAGATGGGAATCCAATTTTGAATATGAACTGTAATATATAAATACTCTTTGCATATTTAATATAGAACATACTTTGATATGATTATGATCATGAGATTATTTTGTTTTCTTTTCTGAATTGTATTTTTATTATGATTTTATCCTGTGTATGGTCATATTAAAATCCATTGGAAGATTCTTATGATAAAGTGCATTTATCATTTAATATTTAGTGATAGAACCAAGTTCATTTTGTAAATTCATGCTTGTAATCCCTTCTGTTATTGAATTTTGTATCTTATTTTATGTCATGTAGTTTTGTCATGGTTATTTGATTTCCTAGTGCCTTTGACTACATACCAACTCTGTTTTGATTTTATTTAATTATATTGAATTATATTTAATATTTATCTGAGCTTGAACCCCAGTAGTCTAGGTTCAACTTTATGGATAACACATCCAAAATGGACAAGATTTTGGAAAATCATATACATGTGGTGGAATAAAATATCTTGAAAGATGACCTTGTTCCTAGATATCCAATCCCCCTAGATCATGAGGACTAGAAATGCCCTGTATGAAAAATAAAGTATCATTGTTGAGACTATTTTGAAGAGAAGGAATGGAGATTAACACCATTCCAGATGAATTGGATTCCTTTGACCTAAATGGAACGATTTCACATACACAAAAAGGTGGTAAATTTCCTTTCAAGACATCAAGTAGTAGGATTTACAACATTCATGCAATTCCTGTAATTTGGATTTAATTCTTTAAAGAAAAGCTATGTGCAATGCCTAAACTTAGTGTGCATCTATGAAATCCTTTAATATTTTGCATTGTCATTTACATAGGAAGAATATTTTGACCATCTATTTATTTTATGATAGGATCGTCTACGTGTTGAATGTCAAGTGTGTTCCTTGGGGAGATGAAAGACTATTGTTTGTGTAGGTGAACCATTCAAAATATCAAGACACTTTGAAGTGGAGAAGACAATCACCAATTTGTAAAGGTATTTCTACTACCCAATGGTATCACACATGGTGGCACGTTCGTGAGGAGTTTCACTCTCTATTTCATATCCAAGTCAACAGATCAAATGTTGGGCAAGTATATTCCACTTCCAATCCTAGGCAATCCACTAGAGTCGATTGCAATAGATTTGATTATAGATGGATTGACAACTAGTAAGGAAATGACTATTGTATATTAGATGTGTATTGCTTCAACAAGTATTCCATGATGAAACTATACAAGAAAATGGTTTCAGTGCAACATGCAACAAAATTGTTCTTTGAGAAGGTATGGGTGCATTTTTGGCTTACTATCTTGTGCCTAGACGTAAATATTTAGGCACAAGGATGTCTACATCATTTCAAACTGTATTGACATATATATCGTCTATTTCCACATTTTTAATAAATTATCAAAATGATTCTAGGCACTATTAAGAAAGGTTAACAAAAAATATAAAAAAATCAAGAACATATGAAGATTATAGCTGATAGTTATTACAACCATAGAGATTTTCTACTTACAATGTAGCAAATAAATCCAACCATACATGGCCAAAATGAATAGTTTAATTAATCAAGTAATTATATTTTCTAAATAGATCATACCATCAAACCGTGGTATCTTTACATTAAGTCATCTAGCATGTTTTACACTACTGAGGGTCATCATTGAAGCTCAGCATCCCATCATTCTAATTTATGGTTGCAAAAATATCACCATCTTGAATTTGAATAAAATATTATTATAAAAAAGGAACAATTAGAGGATACTTCATTTGGAACACTCCTCTATAGCATAATAAAAAAAGAATTTAAAAATGGAATAACTGAATAATTAAGGAATGGGAAACATTTTTCACACAAAAATCCAAGAGACGTTGACAATAAACGTGGAGTACCATTTCCAGAATATGCATCTTACCCTACTTAGAAGTCTCAAACTATACCATACTTGATATGTCTAGAAGAGAGAGGCTCAAATGTGTTTGTTTCAATCTATGAATATTATGTTTATAATGAGATGACAAAACTTGGTTGAATAACCTGAGATTACTATCTTGCAAAATTACAAATAGACTTGATTGTTAGTTGATCATTTAAAACATAAGCATATCTTTCATGTTCCCTCAACAATGATCTAGTGTATGACGAATAGATAAAAGATATTCCAATAAATGAATGTCAAAGTGGGTGAACGTATTGATTGATTGAGATTCTAAAGGATGTTATTACACAACCATTCCTTACAAGCATTAGTAATCATAGGTTCCACATCAAACATGCTTCAATTACTAAACATTATAAGGTAAATCATAGAATTTAAATAGATGAAGCAAAATAAAAGATAATGCACAAACTCTCAACTTTGACAACTCATCCCAATTGGTTATTCATACACTTGTGTTCATGACGTTCACTCCTGTCTCTAGGTGTAGGCTCACTACCTCTTGGATGAAGAGTCAATTAAATGAGTCCATTCCATCAATTAATCTATGATCCTTAATTTTCTACTAGATTTCCATATCCTTCCAACATTGACAATTGTATTAGATCCATTCCTTGTTATTAGTGGGACAAAAGTTTGGGTCTTAAAACATAAATTTTGTCTATGTGACTTATGGGTCATATATGGTGCCTAATTCCTCCATAATAACCTTAAATATATATTTCTAATGTTGAGGTTTAACAAACCATTAATAGTTCTTAAGGTCTAAGCACATGGCATAGGAGGAGTGGTGGAGTCTATATGGAATTGTCATAGAGGCATGTGAAAACACCTTGTGTAGCCACATAATCTTGTAGCCTTGATTTTGTATGACATCAACTAATAGCTTGACATGTGTACTGTTGGAGTGGATCACTTTAGTGACTTGTTCCTACATATGATTATTGTTAATTTCTTGTAAGGAATTGGCCCATGTTGTACATCGAAGTCATCATCAACAATATTTTCATTTATGGATTAGGTGCTATATGTCAACTCTTAGGTCGTGACACATAGTCTAAATAGGGAAACTTGGGCTTTCAAGTTTAACATGGTGGAAATTTCAAGGTTTGGCATAGTATAACTATTTATAAGGCATATGGGCATGATACAATACCAACACCAAATATATTGGGTAATAAAATTTATGTTTATGCCTCATGAACCATGTGTGCCTCACAAACCATCACATATGCCTTGAATTGGGATTGTTGGTTCAATGTGTATTCATTTCAATGTTCAACACACTAATTCCTTTTAGAACATTGATAATTTGTGGATGTATTTCCAAACAATGCCATCTTCACTTGGAACAATTGGTGTGGAGGGTTGATTCACATTGTACAAAGGATAAATAAAATTCTTATTTAAGAGCCCCTTTTCTCAAATTACTTCAAAATATGTTATTGTATTCTTCTAGACATTAGATTCGACAAGGATTGCATAAATTGTCTATCATCTTTAGTGGAACCTACAAGTTGAACCAAAAAAACCCTCTTGTTTTGAAAAAAATGTGGTTTGGTCAATGGGGGTTTAAAGGTAATTCAAGTGAGTGGTGAGAGGATGTTGATATCTGCATAAGCTCAAAAATGTTATGCTATAACAAAATTTAAATCCTTGAAAGCTACGATAAATTCCTTGAAATTTTTTAAATCCTTGAAATCATTTAAACCTAAAAAATGAGAAACATAACATTGATCATTGAGTGGAACTTCAAGGATCAATGAACCTTATTGGGAACCATTATATTTTGATACAATGAATGGATTTATGTAAAACAAACACTAGTAGATGAAGCATGACCATGGAATTTCATATTTTTTGTCATAATATATATTTTGTCATAATTGTTGGACTACAAAATTCGATGATAATAAAATATTTCCAACAAGGGTGATTAGAATATGCTCAACATGTGGCTTATAGAATGTCTCAATGAGACACCTTTTGTGGACTATATTGCTTATAAAATATTACCATAATGGTAGGATGGACAAATCTCAACAATTTTTAATAACATGCTTGAGCGTAATGTTGTCTCATGGATTGTTGTGAATTGGGATTGCATATAAAATGGGAAAATCAAGGAGGATCGCAAATTGTTTAAAAGAATGCCACAATTGATATATGCATCGTTTCAAGCATGGAGAGATGTTCTTACATTGGTATTTTTGTTTATTTATGTGGAACTAATATATATTTGGAGTACTTTGACATACCAATTACAATTACCTACAAAATTTACCAAAACATGAAGGCATTCCATAATGGTACCTTTTAAGATTATCATCATAGTTTCGACATTTAACTTCATTTGTCTAAGACATGACTAGTGAAGAATTTGAGGGATTAAAAGAATGTAATATGTGATCAATGTGTCAAGGAAAACGGACAAATATAAAGAAAAAATTGGTCATTTACAAGGTGGGAGGACACACTAATTAAACTCAAAACCTCACATATCCAAATATGTGATGTAAGTAAGGAGAATTTTTTTGCATCAACCTTACCTTAGTCCATTTTCTCTCTAGGGATCATGTGACATTAATAGGCATATGTCCACCACACAAGCCCTATAAAGGGAGTATTTATCATGTAAGTGGAATATAGTGTTCTTTATCAGGTCTAAATTTAGGGTACAAGGCCATATTAATTCCCTTGGGCTCATAGCCCATGAATGGAGGCCTAGATTATAACATAAGGTTTACATGGGGAATCTTAGCCTGCATGCAAAATATATTAACCGTTTTGAGGAAGGGCATGCCAGGGTTGGTTTTCAAGGCCCATGGTATGATATAAGAGTAAATAAGGGTCTTAGGTCTTAACACTTTTCTCTAAGCTCATGGTCCATGTTCAATCCCTCAAACTACCACACATACCCTCCATAGGGAATCATTAGCCTACAAGTGAGATATGATAGTCATTTTCCTCTTTCTAACACTAGATGTGGTTCTCAATGCATATGTCATGGTTCAATGCTAAAATCCATAGGAATACACTATTGTTGGAGTATCGAGTACCTCCACATGGTATAACCGCCGCACCTCTGGGAATATAAAACAAGTGGTTTAACCACCACTCCTGGTGATAGGGCCTTGTTCTTGGTTTCAAATGTTCACCAAAACCTGCAGATGTTGGTGAATATTTGAAACCAAGCACAAGGCACTATCACTAGGAGTGCTGGTTAAACCACTTGTTTTATATTCCCAGAGGTGCGGTGGTTATACCATGTGGAGGTACCCGATACTCTAACACCCCGCCTTCGGCGTAGCTCGGGGGAATTGAACCTGAGACCTCGGCTCTGATACCATGTAAGGTTTTTCATTACACCAAAACCTGCGGATGTTGGTGAACATTTGAAACCCAACACAAGGCCCTATCACTAGGAGTGGTGGTTAAACCACTTGTTTTATATTCCCAGAGGTGCAGTGGTTATACCATGTGGAGATACCTGATACTCCAACACAAATATAACATTCATATGTGGGGCTTATGATCTATTTATGGGATCATAAAACACCACATAGAGTTACAAATGGAATCATCATCATGCCAATGAGATATGATCCTATAATGGGGATGTAACTTCCCGGTGTCCAAGCCGAGGTTGATACAAAAATACAACTTATTGGCCCATAAAAAATTTCTTTGGATCCAATGGTCCATTCATTTGACCCTAGACCACTACACAAGTCCTACAAGGAAATATTTAGCATATGAGTGAGATGTGGCATTTATTTCAATGTTTATCACATCATGGATAGTCGTTAGGAATCATACAATTTTTTAGGGTTGAAATTCAAAGTCTTGAACCATAACATTTTTTGTAGGGCTCATTGGCCATGTGTGGGACCATAAAAACCACACAGGAAATTAGTAGGAAATCTCATCCTAGGAGTGAATTAGGGTGGTTATTTTGAGGTTTTCCATTTTATAGGTTAGTTTTAGTTCTTGATACATGGTTTGGTGTCAATATATAGGTTATTTGGCCATAACATTTGTCCTTGAGACTCATGGTCCATGTGTGAGGCCTAAAACCAGCATACTTTGGCATGCAAGAGTGATATGGTGATCATTAGTTTAGATCTTTGGGATGCTAATTGTGGTTCTCATTTCCCATTCGGTGGTGCATTGCACAAACAAAAATACTTACACCAATATTTTCCTCTATGCAGGCTCAAGGGAAATGTGTAGGGCTTTAGCATTCACATAAACCTACATAGGAAATTTTTAACATGCAAGAGGAATATGGTGGTCATATCAATATTTGAAACACATCTAAGGATGGTTTTTATGAACCAAGATTTAAATTTCGGGTCTAATTCTTTACCAATTTCATATAGGGCTCATGGTCCATGCACGATCTTCTAGGACACGACATATAGCTTATGTAAGGAATATTTAGTATACTTGTCATATATGGTGATCATTTTGAGTATTAACAAACTAGAGATGGTTCTAAAGGCCCATTCCTTAGTATAGGTCCAGATATAGAATCTCACACTAAACGGTTTCATAAGAAGCTCATGCTCCATGTATGGGGCCCCAGACTAACATGCATGTCCTCAATAAGGTATTTTGGGTTTTGAGTGTGATATTATTATTATTTTGACATTTAAACTACCAAGGTTGGTTCTCGATACATGTCCCATGGTTTCATGTAAAAAGCAATGGTCTTAAGCCATAACGATTTTTTTTTGGGGTGGTCATAATCCATGTATCGGGCCATAGGCCACTATTGGGAACATACCTTTATTGAGCCAGTGTCCTTGCATGTAGGTTAATAAGAAACAAGAGGAAGATAAGAAATACTTGGCTATGTTATAAATATGTGCATAAAGAAACATGTGATAACTGAATATAAATACAATATTAACAAAACCCTTATCTTATTTAATTATAACGGTGTTAATCACTCAACATAATTTTTCTCAACTTAGGTCAAATCCACAAGACATATAGATGGGAATTATATACCATGAAGAACATAGATGGTTGAAAACAAAATCAAAAAATTACATGAGTATTGGATGAAGTGAAAATATAATGAAAACTTCATCAATATCAATAAGATGAAGTTGTAGATACAAGATCCTTATAACATGGCTACTAAAAAACACTACATATTCAAAACCCTAGCTAGCGAAAACCAAGAAAAACCCTAGATAAACCAAGGATAATTAACAACATTAATCTCTCAAGATAAAATTCCTTTCATGTAAATACGCCCCCCCTCCCCCCCGAAAAAAAGTCTCGAGAATTGGATTTTTTGGGAGGTCTTTAAACAACCGCCCCCAAAATTCCAATTCTCATGGATTTTTTTTCTTCAATGGGGTGGATTTAAAAAATAAATTCAAAAGGACTTATAACCCCCCCGAAAAAAATAATGACAGTTGGGATTTTGATGGTGGCTTTATAACAATCTCCCCCAAAATTTCAAAATCTCATGACTTTTGGGGGCGAATTTAAAACAACCTCCCCCAAATGTCAATTTCCAATGAATTTTTGGGGGACTTTAAAACAACCGCCCCCAAATGTCGAATTCCAATGAATTTTGGGGAAAATTTAAAACAACCACCCCCAAAATTCCAATTACCATGATTTTTTTTGGGGGGAAGGGGGTTTAAAACCCGCCTTTAAAAGGACCTTTAGGGGGGATCTTTCCAATCCCCCCCCTCCCCCCCCCCCCCCCCCCCCCCCCGTCAAAAAGAAAAACTCCTAAGAATTAGAATTTCTTTTTTAGGGGGGGGGAGGGTTAAAAACCACCCCCAAAAGTCCAATTCACAAGACTTTTGATGGGGGAGTTTAAGAATTGCTCCCAAATACCTAATTTTTTTTTTGTGGGGTGGGCAGAGGCGGGGGGGCTAGGGGGTTGGAAAAACTATCGCAAGCCAAAATTTCCCCTAAAAGGGTGATTTCTTACAGTGGTGGGACTGCTGCTAAGACCTCCTTTGGAAAAACTTCTTCCTCTGCCTTGAGAATTATATCTCCCCCTGCCTCTTCCACAACTTATAGATGATTAGGTTGAAAATGCACCTTCTAATGATGTATTTGATCTACTAATTCTATGTTCATGATTTATGAGTAAGGATTGCAACTCATCAATGGAAAACTATGACATGTATTTGTTTTCTTCCAATGTCACAACCAAGGATTCAAATATTGGGGGGAGACTTCAAATAATTTTTTCAGCAATCCTTCTATCGTCTATATTTTCTCCGTGAGATTTTAGTTGATTTATCAGACCAGTGAATCTAGTGTATAATAATTCACTTGCTTTGTATCTTTCATTGGAAGATATTAAAACTCTCTTCTAAGAATCTGGAATCTAGAATTATTTACCTTGTCCAAGATTTGATAGGCGATTTCCACGATATCCCATTCCTGCTTAGTTGTCTTTGTTGTTTCTACTATTGGTATTATGCTTTCATGCATTGATTGGTGTATGTAGAACAAAGCCTTTCCATACTTATTCCTATGTTCCCTTAGGGAATCCTTCTCAGCTTGTATGAGATTATTATCTATCACCTGATTTGCTGGTTCTGTATAGACATTTTGGACTATCTCCCATACATATTAACCTATGAGCGAATACTTCATTGTTAGAGACCAATACTCATAATTATTTCCTGATAAAATAGGAGTTTGTAAACTCGACATGTGTATACCATAAGTGGAATCCATATTCAAAACAAGGTTTCTTTCCTAAACATGCTATAATACCATATCTTGGGAGTGTGATAGTGACAATCAACTTGAGTTATTGTGGAGTAAGAATTTTCTTTTATTTTATTTTGGATCCATGACACAATTCCTTTTGGAAACAACTTAGGACATAAATATACTGCGATAGGGTTTTACTGTGACGAGGATTTACTGTGATAGAGTATTACCACGACATACATTTATTGCGAAAGACTAGTATGTTATAGAATTCACTACAACACACTAGAATTTCCCTTTTGGTCGACATAATTTAACATAATTTTAAGCTAACACACTTTTACCTCGACAGACATGCACTTTCCATCGACAGGATTTTACCACGACAATATTTGTCCGCTACCAACTTTTGGTTGTGAGCAACTCCCACTTTGACAGGACCAGTTTAAGCAGAAGTTTATAAAAGGATATTTCTTAGTCTATTGACTTATAATATGAAAAATAATTTTCACCAACATGTAACTTGGGATAAACCTTGACATAAATTTATTGCGACAATATCACAATAGCATATAACCAAAGTATTTAATTAAGACTTGTGTTAAACACTCTCAGGTTAAAACTCAAACTTTTACAAGATGAAATATTTGTGGATTATTTGTATATTTCAAAAAGGGTAAATGCAAACAACATTCACACAAGTAATTCTAGAGAAGATGTGCGGCATAAATAAGACATGCATTCAACCATAACTATGGAATTATATATTATTGCAACACAAAAAAATAACTACAAGTGCAATTACAAAATTGGAAATTTACAAGGACGTTTCACCTTTTATATAGCTCTGGCTCTCAATACATTCCAAACACATGAGCTTGAGCTCTCGAACTCTTCTTAGAGTTTTTCTTCTTCTTCTCCACTACTTCCATGCTTTCACACTTCTCTCTATTCCGCACACACACACTTTTCTTGTCTCTGTTTTTCATTTTTCTTCTTCTACATATACAAAGACTAAAATTTGCTTCTCTTGGAAGCTACCAACTAACATTAAAGACTTGTTGAGGCCTAGAAAATTGCAGGTAACAACAGTTAAGTATTCTCCCCAATAAATGTTCCCAACTAGCCCATTATTGTTTGGTATGGGGAATCCGTCCGGTTTACGGTTCGGGTACCGTAGGTCAAGTAACAAATTAAAATTGTTTTATCGGTTACGGCCCAGTCCACCGTGTATATTTTAATTTTTTGTGTTTAAGTATGATGTGCAACTGCCTATCTAAAAATGCAAATTGATAGAGATAATGAGGAGTGTCACAATGTGATGCGCAGGTTCTTACCTCTCGTCTTAACTCTCTCTCATATATATCACACACAGCAAGAAACTAAATTTAACTAACTAACCTATCCCTAGGGTGAAAAATTATCAGTTATCAATGAGTTATGTATTTCTGCACATGTATTAGGAAAAATTACAGATAGTTGTTACTTATTTCAAAACACATGAACATTAATAGAAATATGAACAACAAAATAGTTTATAGTTTATGACAACTTTCATTACTCACAGTGGAAATTTCACAAAATAAACTAGAGTGTATTCATAACATGAACATAGATTCAATGAGTTAGAACGATCTCACAGTTAATGGACATAAGCTGAAAACGCAATAATTCACATTCAACTGATCCACAACAAAGCATTTGAAACATTCCACCAAGCTTTCTCAAGCAAGAAACTTGTAATTCTTTATTGCAAAAGGAAATAGTTCTACTTACAATATACTCTCACAAATGATCTGGAAAAAAGTCTACTATTACATATAAACTCTCCTTTATTTATACAAAAATGAAAAACCTTTGGGCTGCCCCTCGATGACCTTTGGGATACCCCAACCTTTCAGTTCTAATTTTTTTGTCTTGTAGTATGTGCCCATAATTTATACAACATGTTATATTTTGAATTAAAATTAAGAGCACTTTATGAAGAGGGACCATCTTGGTCACTGATGATATTTTTCCAAACCTGGGCCTCTACTATTATCGATCTACTCAATAATCTATTGGTCTTTTTGGGATCCTGTTAATCTCAGACTTTCACTTTCTTCTTTTCTTTTCTTTATCTTTGCTTCCTCATTTCTCTTTCTTTCCTCCTATTCATTCCTTGTTGCTTCCTCCGTAGCTCTCTTTATTTCTTCTTCTTCATTCATTAGCCAACTCTCTGTCATAAACACAACATGTTCTTAGACCATTAAGGTTTTACCAAAATAACAAAACTGTATCAATCTATTTACCTCCTCCATATGCATTCTGTAAAATAAACTATACATAGTATTAATGCACGAAAAGAAAGAATGACAGGGCAAAGAAATCCTGCAAGTTTGTGTCTTGAAATACTCTAAGTACCCCGATGTTTAGTGTTGTCAACCAACTACGGGAACCAGTAATTGAAAAACCAACTACGGGTCCCAGTAATCATAAAACCATCAGCAATCGAAAACTCTACACGCTATGGGTCGGGGAATCACACCTCAATATATCTGTAGTTTTGGCGCTTCAAAACTAAAAGCTTCTGCAGTGTCACCAATTCCAAGCACTATTATCATAGTGATTGTGTATTGGCGATCGGAAGCATTAACAACTAACTCCCACAACGTAGTATTGAAGAGATATAAAATAACCATTCGACTTACTCTATCGGTGATCGAAGAGACTAATCACTATAGCATCGAAACTTCAAACCACAACATTCTCCATAATGTCGGTGATAAAAAATTATTATTGTGACTAAAAAGGTATCGAAGCTCAGATGTCTAAGTCATCGACGATCGGAGAGACTAATCACTATAGCATCAGCGAACGAAAACACTATTCTCTGGGTCACTTATCAATTTTCCTCTGAAACATTGGTGACATAGAGAACTAAAACTCCGACAGTGATAAAACAAAATTGTTGACAGTAAAAATAAAATTTTTTAAGAAATAAAACAAAGGATATGAAGCACATCGGTGAAAAAAAAGACTAATCATCGAGACGTTCATTGTTTTCCTTCCGAAACGTCGACGACATAGAATACTAATGCCTCGATTCATTCTTCAACCGAATTTCGACAGCGATAAATAAAATCATCGAAAAATAAAAAATGTTAAGAACTCTTCACAGGGCAATGAAAATACTAGATCATTTAACCTCCAAAACAATAGAGAAAAAATAGTTAACGAAAAATCAAACATTAAGCTCCACAGTCTTCTATGTTTCCGACCTCAAAGATCAATTTAAGTGGAAAAAACTGGACTTCCAGGACTGATTTAAAGAAATCAAACAAACCTAGCCTAGATAAAATCGAAAGGAGGGTCCAAAATTTTAAAAATTTCGGAAAAAATATTGCAGCTGCAACAATTGGAGACTACCTGGTGAACACAGATCTCTGGATAGCTTCTTCTTTGAGCAACGGACTGTTTTGACAATGAATACTAACATGCTGAATTCTTTTAAATATCTGGATTTCCTAAATGGAAGATATATGTACTTTAATCATTGATGATAGTCCAATTCAAGGATAATGGGAACCAATATTTCAAAGTCTAGATAACTCTTTTGAGGCTAGGAATATGAGTTTCATTTTTACCTCTGTCTTCAGGTAGCTCCCAGCTTGGACACCACAGGATTGTAACATACGGTAAACATAAATATTCGTTTGTTCCTCATTCCCATGCAATTTTGCACTTTTTTGCTTTTGGACTTTTTGTCCTTTCAGAGTCCTCCCGCATGCCTTCTTTATGAATTTTTTATTCAGGCTCCTCAATCCATAGTGTCCTTTTGTGTGAGAGATGTATTTAATTTTCATCTCACAGACGGAGAAGAACTTTGGAAATATTGTACCCATATGGTTTAGTACTTTGTTTTGATACATATTTCTTTCTTAGGAGATTTTCACTCTTATTTGCCTTCTCGCTTTCAATTCTTTGCATGGGATCATTTAAATATAATATAATGTTTACCTTGATTCCTCTCCATGGGTCTTTTGCTGTCACCCCTAAGACATTTTTTAAATGTGAGATGGATGGAGCCTCGAAATAGTATTGCAGACCTTTTGATCCTGAGTTATTTTACAAGGATTAAGTAGGACTTCAATATGTTCATATCCATTAAGGAAAACTACTAAACTAGAAGAAGTTGTTTCAAATAAATCAATAGTACACAGTCTCATAATAAAGGATTTTAGTTAATCCAGAATTCTGATGAAATCCATGCAACCAAAGGTTGTTCTTTCTTTATTAAAATCAACCAAACCCTAGCTACAACAAACAAAAATAAACAAATCAAAACAAAACAAAGCAATCAGTTTATTTATGTACAAGATAATCGAGAACTAAAAATCAACAAACATAAAGTTGGAGAACTAAACCACTAACTGGTAAGTTCTCTTCCCACCCCTGTAAATCTTGCAACTTGTGAGTTGAGGGGCTAGGCTTGACTGCAATTTGAAAAGGAATACCCATTATCTAGTCCTACAGAACTTGAATTAAAAACTACATCTGAAACTAAATCTACTATTTTACAACCAATCTCATCAACCTGTGAAAATCAGAGATTGGGTTGGGTGTCAAATATATTGCTGGCTTCTTCAGCTTGGTAATTTCCCAACATAGAATTCACTAGTTAATTTTTTCCCTCCAACTGAGTAACATTGTACTTTATTTGAGGCTCTCTTAATATTTTTATCTGATTGGGACTTCCCTTATGAGGCAACCAGATATGTGACCAATCTGATGCGAAGTATCCATTTAACTTTGCCAACCAGTATCGACTCAAAACAAGTCCATAAACATCAGGTATGTCTGCTACTACAATATCGATGTACTGACACACCTTCTCATTTGCAGATAAGAGAATTAGAACATCTTCCATTTCTCCTATTACTTTCACAACTATCCTTTCTAATTGAATAACTTGCGAAGTGGAGGGTTTAGGCTGTCCATTAATTCTCTTGTAGACTGAAAGTGGCATAACATTGATTGATGCACCTGAGTCTACTAAACAGTTGTGCACATTATAGTTGAAAATCTCAAAAATTTAGGACAAATGGTGGGGTTTTAAACTTAGAATTACCTCCCACACTTGCTTCAACAACTTCTTCTTTAGGTTGGTTGTCAGTGGGAAGCTCTTCTTCTGGTACTTCAAGTGCTTTTAATAATTTATCTTTCTAGTGAGGTACATTACACATTTCAAACAATGAGATATTTTCCTTATACTTTTTAATGTCTTCCACAATATCATACCCCATCTCATGCTCTTTGATATTTCTCTTGACATTATCAATTTTATCTTCAATAGGCTTATCAAGTATGTTAATTTTCTTTGGATCTTGACTTGAAATGGTATGTTAATTTTCTTTGGATCTTGACTTGAAATGGTAAATTCCGGTATTTTAACATTTGTAGTGTTCTTTTGTATCTTCTTCATATTTTCCTGAAGTTTCTTGATCTTTGGAAGTATTAAATTGTTTTCTTTTAACAAACCCTGAATTCTTGTTGTCACATTGGTTTCTCATGTTTCCTCTTGTTTCAGAGAACCTTCCTCTCTTGTATCAAATAATGAGACACAATCCCATAAAACCAGAGTATCCTCCTCATGTTTTTATGTGGATTGATTGTCCTTTCTTCCTCCTTATCAGTTTCTATTAGTTTGGAGTCCAATAAATGATTCATTACCAACGTCATAGAATTTATCCATTGAGGGAAATTATTCTCAGAATGAGGCTGTTGATGAAAAGTATGTTAGTTTTTGAACATTAAGCTAGCATTATTAGGATATTTAACTGAGAGAATAACAAGTACAACAATCAAACACAAGAGACAATGAAAACAGTGTTTTTCCTTGGGGAAACCATAAAGGAGAAAACCCCACAACTTCCTCAGAGATAGAATCAGCACCAAAATAGTAAAATCCCCAAGACAGTAAGTGATCTCCCAACAGTAGTAATCTTCTTCTTGTCTAGCCCCAGTGTCTTCTCCTTCCTCAACTATGCGCTACACTTGAGTGTGTATGGCTTGTGTGATAAATAGAGACTCCAGTTCTCTATTTATACTAATCCTAGCATGAATAAAACCCTACTAGGGCCGACCTCTACTAGGAGAGTCTAATAACCCTAGTGCCAGAGAACTGCAGGGACTTTAACACTTAGACAATCGGAGGGTTACCCACCATGACTTGACATGACTTGTTTACATTATTGATCCTCTCGATTGGAACATCGGGGCATGACAACATGACTCAAATACATAATAGGTACATCCCGGAATAAACATCGGGTTATAATACATAATATACATAGATGAATACATTCTGAAGTTACAAATACATCAACACTCCCTCTTAACTAGGAAGGTATTCTTTCGACACAATTTTCAACACTGGTCTTCTTCTCTGTATCAGCTGGATCATATCGTCTTTTGCATCTCAAGTCTTCTAAGTCATCTTCATCTTCAAATCATCTTTGTCATCGTATCTGTATCATATCTCGATCTGGATCATCATGGGACATCATCACTGGATCTGGATCATCACTGGCTATCATCATTGGATCTGGATCATCACTGGATTTGGATCATCACTGCTGGATCATCATCACTGGATCTGGATCATCACTCCATCTGGATAATCACTGGTGCTATCTCATGATTCTTCTCGTCATAGGAAGTTCTACAGAGTCAACCCTTTTTCATGCTGGTTGTAGGCCTCACCTCCATGTAGGTCTTTTCCAACACTTATATCTGATCAACACATGATACTAAGAATGGCTCATCATTTCTATCTGATCAACACATGATGTGAATATAGATACTGCACTTACATCTGATCAACACATGATAGGAAGAATGGCATGACGAGCACTTATCTCTGACCTACTCGTCAGAAAGGCACACCCAGCACTCACATCTGATCATGTAGGAACTAATCCTATAATCATATTAGAAAGGGCCAACACTTACATCTTATAAACACGTGATCAAAGAAAGGCTTCAACATCTCTATCTGATCAACACATGATGCAAAGATAGATACTACACTTACATCTTATCAACACATGATACGAATAATGGCACTACACTTACATTAGATCAACACATGATGTGAAGAATGGCACAGCACTTACATCTGATCAACACATGATGAGAAGAATGGCTCAGCACTTACATCTGATCAACACATGATGCAAAGAATGGCTCTGCACTTACATCCATCTAGGTGGGAACACATCCTGCTCACAATGATGGAAGGTATTGTACTCATATCTGATCATGAGGGAACACATCCCAATAATCATATCAGAATGGCCCCCAGTCCTCCTCAACTGAGCTACCTGGTAACTAACCAGGTGCCTCCATTCTCCTAGAGAATGGCAGTTTCCCTTACATCCGACCTACTCGTCGGAATGGCCAACACTCACATCTGACATGGAAGGAACTTAATCCTTTAGCCATGACAGAATGGTTCAGCCTTTACATCTGATCAAGTGGGAACACATCCCTCTATCACATCAGAATGGATACTCAGTCCTACACTAAGTGTTCCTCGTAACTGACCAGGTGCCTCCATTCCTAGAATGGCAATTTCCCTTACATCTGTCCTACTCAATAGAATGGCCAGCACTCATATCTGACATGGAAGGAACTAATACTCTCACCATGAAAGAATGGCTCAGCCCTTACATCTGACCATGGAAGGAACCAATCCTCTCACGATGTCAGAATGGCTATGGGTCTCATCACTTTCTCTTAGAGGAAACCTCAATCTGGAGAACAACAAGCTTCTCCTTGAAGTACTTGAACTTTAGCCTATCCAATGGCTTCGTCAATACATCGGCTATCTGTTCCTCCATCACAACATATTGGAGCTTCACTGTTCCCCTCTGCACCATATCCCTGATATAGTGATACTTGATCTTGATATGCTTTGACTTGTCATGGAACACTGGATTCTCTGACAACTTCACGCAACTCTGGTTGTCATAATGTATACAAGTAGCATCCAACTGGAGATCAAATATATTAGACAGTAGCTTCCGCAGCCATATTGCCTCACAAATAGCTGAACAAGCTACGACATACTTTGCTTTAGCTGTATTCAGTGCCACACAGGATTGCTTCCTGCTAAACCAAGAGATCACACCTGATCCCATACTGAAGCAACATCCTGAAGTGCTCTTCCTCTCGATGGCACTTCTTGCCCAATCTGAATCAACATAACCTTCCAAGTTAATCTTTTGATTCACATAGTACTTGAGCCCATAATCAATTGTACCTTTCAGGTACCTCAGAACATGCTTTGTAGCAATCAAGTGAATACTTCTCAGATCTGTCAAGAACTGGCTCAAGGTGTTCACATCAAATCAAATGTCTGGTCTCGTGCTCGTCAGGTACATCAATGACCCAATCATCTGATGATACATTGTAGCATCAACCAACTCTGATGAAGAATCACACAATAGCTTCAAGTTCGATGCCATAGGTGTGGTCATAGCCTTGCAGTCCATCATCCCAAACCTCTTCAGGATCTCGACTGCATACTTCCCTTGTCCAAGGAAGATTCCATCTGTACTTTGCCACACCTCCATACCTAGAAAGTAATGCATCATCCCAAAGTCCTTCATTTTGAACTCAACAGCAATCTTTCTCTTTGTATCAACAATCAATCCATCTGTACCTATCACAAATAGATCATCTACATAGAGTAGAAGCATCACTGGGTTTCCATCCTCAACCTTATAGTAAAGGTTGGAATCTTATTTACTCTTGGTAAAGCCCAAACTGGATAGAAAGCTATCAATTCTGCTGTACTAGGTCCTGGGTGCCTAATTTAAACCTTACAGGGCTTTCTTTAATCTGCATACATGAGACTCTCTGTTATGTGTCTCAAAACTGAGTGGCTATTCTAGATACACTTCCTCTTCCACTACACCATTCAAGAATGCAGTCTTGACATCCATTTGGTGTATCTTCCATTTCATCACTACAGCCAGAGCAAGTACTGATCTGATGGAAGTGTATCTGGCTATAGGTGCAAAAGTATCTTCATAGTCTATTCCTTCTTTATAAGAGAAACATCGAGCTACAAATCTTGCTTTATACTTTTCAATGCTACCATCTGCAACATGCTTGATCTTGTAGATCCATTTGGAAGTTACAACTGACTTCCCTTCTGGTCTTGGGACAACATCCCAGACATCATTCTTCATGATCAATTGATATTCTTCGATCATAGCATCCTTCCATTCTTTCTGTTCTGCTGCTTCTTCATAACTGGAAGGTTCTTTATCAATGAAATCACATAGTAAAGCTACATACCCAAAGAAAAATCTGGTTCTCTTTCTTTCTCTGTGATTCTCTTCTGGAGCCCCATATCTTTCCACACCTTGGATAAGTTCACGTACCCAAGCAGGTTTCCTCTTATGAGGATTCTTCTCCATAGGTGGATCTACAGGTCTCTGTGGTTCCTCGAAATCTCGATCTTCTTCTTGATCTTCTTTGTTCATGGTTGTGTCATGAATTCTGGGTACTTCTTCTGCTTCTTCAGGTTCTTCAGCAAGTCTCTTTTTGGACTTGTTGTAGGATGTGTCTTCATCAAATGTCACATCTCTGCTAATGTCAATCTTCTTATATCCTATAAAATAGATTCTGTAAGCCTTCGAGCTCTCAGAGTATCCTACAAATATGCCCTTCTTTCCTGAAGGATCTAATTTTGTTCTCTTCTCTTTTGGAATGTGTATGTACATAGGATAGCCGAATATTCTGAGATGGCTGACTTCTGGTTTCTTGCCGGAGAAGACTTCTTTAGGAGTCTTGTTCTCGAGTACTCTATGTGGAGTACGGTTTTGTACATACAACACTGTTCTGGCAGCTTCAGCCCAAAGATGCATATGAAGATCTTGATCATGAAGCATTGCTCTTGCAACTTCCATGATGGTTCTATTCTTCCATTCCGCAATCCCATTATGTTGTGGATTATAAGGAGTAGACAACTCCCTCTCAATCCCTGATTGTTTGCATAGCTCTTTGAATTCATGCGAAGTGAATTTTCTGCCATTATCCGATCGAATGGTTTTGATCTTCTTTTTAGTATGGTTCTTGATCAAGGATTTGAATTCCTTGAACTTACTGAATACTTCATCTTTGTTTTTCATAAAGTAAACACATGTCTTTCTAGAAAAATCGTCAATAAAGGAAACATAGCATGCATACCCGCTTAGTGAGTTTGATGACATAGGACCGCATCCATTGGAGTGGATGATTTCTAGTATGTTTTTGGCTTTGCTTTCGCTGCTAGGAAATTTCTTCTTTGTATTCTTCCCTTTCGCACATCCTCTGCAAACTCCATCATGTTTTGCTTGGAATTCTGGAATACCTTCAACAACTTTGCTTGCAATAGGTAGTGCTTTGTAATGCACATGTGCAAGCATTCTATGCCAAAGTTCATTTGGCTCTACTGTGTCATGTACCAAGGCTTGTTCTAGATGGCCCTTCAATTTGTAAAATCCTCCTTCTTGTTCTTCAATTACTATTGCATCGTTGATAGTCTTACCTTTTGGCCACATGATGAATTAACCATCTATGAATGCAACCCTCATCCCTTTTGCATCCAATGTTGATATGGAGAAAAGGTTCTTCTTGAGTCCTGGAACAAACAATACTTCTTTCATTGTTAGAGACTTACCAGAGTCTAGTTTATATGAAGATTCCCCACTACCTTTTATTGGATATTCGTAGTCATCTCCTAGCTTCACCTTGTGAGGTGATTCATGTTTTGATAGTCTCACAAAGGATTCATTGAATCCAGTCATATGTTTGGAAGCCCCACTGTCTATAAGCCAATCATCACTTCCATGAGAAATGTTACCTGTGAGAGCGGAGATCAGAACATATTCATCCTTGCTTGAAGAATCTTCACTTTCATATCTGGATCTCTTCTTGGATGGTTCATCATCCTCTACAGCATGAGCATGATGTCTTCTTTTGTTCCCCTTCTTCTTATGAGAGTGGCCCTTGTTCTTAGGGAAATATTTTGCAAAGTGTCCTCTTTCATCACATGTATAACATCTTAATTTTGATATGTCTCTTCTGAGATGAGAATCCTTACCTTTGGAGTAATGAGGTCTTTTTTCGCTTTTCTTAGAGTGGGCTGTGAGGGCTTGGTATTCTCTTCCCATCTTCTATTCTCTAGCTGCTATCCATGCTTCTTCTTGAGAACATTCTTCCCATAGTTTTCTGAATTTGACTAACTTCTTTCTATCACAGATTCCTTGAATGAAAGCATCCCATGACCTAGGAAGGCCATTTAGTGTTGTCATCACAATCTCAGCATTCTCCACTTCTTTATCTACATCTTCTAATTGTTCCTTGATCTGAGAAACCCTTGTGAAGTAAGACTGGATGGTCTCTGCATTTTGAATCTTCAAATTCTTCAGTTGATTCCTCAGAGTCATCTTTCGATTTATGTTCTTTCCTTCAAACAATTTGGTTAGGGCATCAAACATAGCTTTAGGTGTCTTGAGAGAGGACACCTGTGGGATAAGGTGATCCTTGATAGAATTTTGGTTCTATGGGTAGACCCAGGTTTACTATAATGTACCAAAAACACCCCTAGCTCACTGGCCCTTTCGGGGACAAACCACGGAGCGGCCTGAAGTCTCACTTGAAATGATCTTATGGGTTGGCCAAAGACTCAAGTGTCTTCGACCGGGTTCTGTAGCATCCTGGGGACTCGCTGGTTCTCCTAGCCAGTGAGGTCTCTATCCGTGATATGCAGTCTCTCTTCCTCGCGGGTTTTGACAGGGGAAGGAATCCTATCGCATCGCAACGACTCTGGCGATGCGCAACTCTCTCTTCCTCTTAACCTGCGATCTGTGCTATCTCACACCGCAGCTCCTCTGGTGGTGAGATATCATCTATTGTCAACCCAATATTCACTATAGTATGTCCTACTGCGACCCTCATGATCCAAAGGCTATCGTACCAGGTGGAATGACTTGACCAACTTTCAACAAGGCATTAAACCCTCTGACGTGAACTTCCACAGTTCATCATACTCTACCTCAACTATACTTACAGTCTGAATAAGTATACTAGAAATGCAGTAATAGACTGACTTATTATTGTATGAAGATTGTACTGATAAACTCATATGCAGGTGCTTGATACATGTAAATTCTCCTTTTACCTTCAACAATGCTGTAACTAAATGAGGACATACAGACATTTACTGACCGATACACAACATTAATGTAACAGATAACGGATATCAACTAAATAAAGCACAATCACATGAAATAATCACATAACACACTGGTTTTACGTGGTTCACTTCCAGGGTAGAAGCTACATCCACAGAACTGTGTTTATTATATCTTGAGAGAGAGTACAGAGTTCTGCTGCAACCTGTTGTGCAGCTAGAGATCTTCTGGGTAACTCCGCACTCTCTGCTGGGAGCCCTTCTCTCCTAGATCTCTTCTCCTTCCCTATATTGCCTTCTTACAATATTCCCTCTCTCTCTCTCTCTGTCAATCCCTGCGGATTGTTACATACATGCTTCTATGAGCCAGCTGCTGGTTACAGTCAGATACTACAGAATGAACACAGAACTAGAGCTTGAATCTATTACAATACAATACAACTATGAGCTAACAGACTGACTCGCTACAGGTTATCCGACTGGCTAACCTTTCTCAATACAGTTTACATCTTACTAGCTAACCTTTCTCAATACAAAATACATCCCTTTATAGGCGTCCCGAACGTCTCACCATTACAACACTGTGGGCCTGTCCCAACAGTAACCCAAAAACCCTAACTAGTGACAGTCGGTCTATCTGTACTCGAGCTGCCACTTTCTGTCACACCACTGCTCTCTGTAGTCTTCCATGCTTCCTGTCACTGACCATGGGTACTGGGCGCTGCTTCCCTTTCTGTCTTTCATCTTCAATACCTCGGCCTCGTTGCTCCTTTTTCCTTTATTAGGGTAGCTGAGCCCTCCTGTCTGCGTCTCTACCTTGAATGCAGTGGGTGAGCTCTCTCTTCTTGGCCACTCAGGTACTTCCGTCTTCTCTGACTTCTCTGCCCCGATAGTCACAATTTTTTGCTCTGACTTGCAGCTAGAAACATGCTACGGCATCGTAGCTTTTCCTTATGTCTTATATCTTCGCCAAAACTGTCTATCCGCCAAAATGGCAGCTTCTCCTATAGCTACGGGAACCTACTCCAACAATCCCCTAACACTTACTTGTGGCTCATCCTTGAGCCACTAACAACGAGCTTCTCCTGTTGTAGCTTCTCCTTGGCTTCCTGCGAAGTCTGTTTCAATTTTTCCCGAAGTCCTACGACTTCATTCTGCATAGCTTCTGTAACTTAGTTCATTGGTCTCTGTTATCTTTCCTTCCCTCATTGTCATGCTCTCGCTCTTGTCGCTTGCGAGACCTTTGAAGGATCTTCAGGTTTTGAGAAGTCTTCCACAGATATCCTTCCCTTTTTATCTGAGTTATAACTTTTATCACAAGGAAAATCTGTATCCTCCAGCCTTCTCAAAAATTTCATTCAGTCTAGATCCTTTCGTACAAACTATACAGGCCTTGAGTTCCATTCCGAGAACCTTCTTTCCTTTCCTTTTTCTGTTTGTTTTTCTTCGTCTTGGATGCCTGTTTCTTGGTCTGTCTTTCTTTCCGTGAGATATTCTAGGAAAATCCATGTGCACAGCCCTCCTAGTTGGCCTTCTCTTTCTGTTTCTCACTTTTACTTTCCTCCTTTTCCTTTTTCACTGTTCTAGGCTGGACTCATCTACTGTCTGAGCTTGACTCCTCATCCTTGGTAGTTGTTTGGCCTGTGATGAACTTGGTCTCATACTCTTGGGTGGTGTCAGCATAATGGACACAAGGCCTCCACGCTCGAATTGTGTCACAATATCTTATAGAGGTTCCTCCTTGGACAGAACCCACTCTGTGGAATACTCTGGATTGGCAATGGCTGCGAAATAGGGAAATCACAGCACTCTGTAATGAAATTAGCTCTGCAAAGGGAAAACTTAAAAACTTACTCTTTAGCTCTTGGATCTTGCAAAAGTAACAGTCCTGAATGGATGATCTCTTCTTTTATGCTGAAGGCGATAATCCCGGATGCAACGGTCATCTAGGATGAACCCGTCGGTGGTATTAATTGCATGGATGAGACCACAGTCGTCATTTCAATCCATATTAAATGCTGAAATCCGATCAAATTTTCCTCGAAATTTGCATGCAGGCGCCGATCTCGTCGAAGATTTACCAAATCTAGAAAATTTATTATACTCTTTGCCAACTCTATGGTAAGGTATACTGGTCGTTTCTTCATTAACTACCTGTCAGAAGGTGAATTGACTGGCCTTCTGTCCTTTTTCAAAACTGGTTACGTGGCACGGGGGATCATCGCCTTACCGCGATGTCACACCGCTTCACCTGTGTAAAATAAACTTAACACACACATTTTTTTTTCCTGCCGGTGTAGACTAACTACCGGTGTGATGCCTCCTTTTAACTACACTGGACATCTGCACACCCGCATCTGTCTGAGTTAAGGATGGGATGTGGAGTGGCTAGCACTATAAATCTTAATCCTACTACCATTAATGAAGGTGGGAAGAACCTCCCCATTCATTTTGCTGAGTTGAACGGAACCTCCATCTGTAACTTGTTGAATCTGGTATGGCCCCAACCAATGCATCTTGAACTTTCTTGGAAACTTCAGAAACTTACTGTCGTAGAGGAGGACTAGGTCTCCTGTCTAAAAAATCTTGTTCTTGACATGCCTGTCGTGCCAATATTTCTCTCGTGCCTTCTGCACTTTCTGATGGAATCCTGCGATGAACCTGTCTTCCTCTAAGGAAAGCAGCTGTGCTAGCCTTTGATTTGTCGTATCTGTGTCTGTCATCTCAGTGATCTGAGCAATTCTTATACTGGGCATAATATACTCCATGGGCATAACAGCCTCTTGTCCATACACCAAGCTGAAAGGTGTATGTCCTGTGACTTTCTTGCATGTTGTCCTGTAATCCCATAATACAGCATTAACCCTGAGGTCCCAATCATTTCTTTGGCTGTTGCAGAGCTTAGTAAGAGCATTTTCTAAAATCTTGTTAAAGGCCTCCACCGTACCATTAGCTTGCGGGTGGTAGGGAGTGCTCTTATGGTGCTATATTTGGAATTCCTCAGTCAAGGCCTCAATAGTGTGGTTTAAGAAATGGGTGCCTTGATCGCTCATCAAAATTACTGGACATCCAAATCTACTGATGATGTTCTCAAAGAGGAACTATGCAGCTGTAGTAGCATCACAATTTCTTACTGATTTAGCCTCCGCCCATCTGGTGAGGTATTCTATTCCTGTGATGATGTATCTCGCACCATTTTGTTTTCCTGGTAGGTTGATAGGACCCACAAAATCTATAGCCCACTTCTCAAATGCCTGCAGCGTAATCTGTGGTCGCAGCGGCATTTCATCTCTCCATGAAGTTTTTCCTACCCTCTAGCAGATATCGCAACATCTGCAAAATTCCTTAGTGTCCTTATGCAAAGTAGGCCACCATAATCCTGTGGTCAATATTTTCTACGCAGTCAGCTTTCCTACGAAATGGCCTCCTGTGGTACCGGAATGTGCTTCTCTGATAGTGGCCTCTTTCTTGTGCGGCATGACGCATCTGCGTAGGACTTCATCTAGACCTCACTTTTATATCTATCCTGCGATCAAGGTAAAGTCTGCGGATTTGAAAACCAACTGTTTCTTTTGCTGCTTAGTAAACTCAACAGGTGCCCATCCTGTAGTGAGAAAGTGAATAATATCAGCATAGTACTCGTCTACGATCTGAATAGAAAACAACTGTGCATCGGGCAAGTTGTCCTCTAGGTTACTTGGCTCTTCTCCTGAGTCTATCCTTGACAGATGATCTGGTCTGGCATTTAATTTCCCTGGTTTAACAATAATTTCAAAATCATACTCCTAAAATAGGAGTAACCATCTGCAGATTCGTCCCCCTAACACTGGATTATTGACCAAGTACTTCAAAGCGGAGTGTTCAGTAAACATATTGAATGAGGCACCTAACAGGTAGTGCCTCAATTTCTATAGAGCATACACCATGGCTAAACCTTCTCTTTCTGTAGTGGTGTAGTCACTTTTCTTCGGTGGATAGTTTTCTGCTTGAGTATGCGATAGGGTGATCGATACCTCCTTCTCTTGGATGGGTTAACACGATCCCTAGTGCGATGCCAGATGCATCCACATGTACATGAAATGGCTTGGTCCAGTCTGGGAATAATAAGATGGGTGTTGTAACCATCTTCTCTTTAAGGGTGTCTAGACTTTTCTGGCATTCCTCGTTCCATAGGAATTTTACATCTTTCTTTAACAGCTTTTCCATAGGGTCTGTGATCTTTTCATAACCTTTGATAAATTTTATATAGTACCTGGTATGACCAAGTACTGTCCTCAATTGCTTGACTGAGTTGGGTGCTGGAAGGTTTACGATGATGGCAATCTTTGCAGGATCTACCATCAAGCCTTGTCTGCAGACAATATGACTCAACAAAACACCAAATGGTGCATAGAATATACAATTTTTCAAGTTTAGAGAAATCTGGTATTGCCTACATTTCTCTAACATCAGTCTTAAATCTCCTATGTGCTTGTCAATTAATCCAAATACAGTCCAATCATCCAAATAAACCTCTAAGAATTTATGGATGTATTCTTTAAATACAACAACTACTACTCTAGAAAAGATAGCTGGTGCATTCTTAAGACCAAAGGGAATTACCGTATACTGGAATGAGCCCCTTTCTGTCTCAAAAGTGGTCTTAGATCGATCTTCTGGATGGATTCTGATCTGGTGATAGCTTGAAAAGCCATCAGTGAAGGAGTAAACCTCCTGTCCTCCCACATTGTCTAACACTTCATCAGTGAAAGGTGTCGGAAATGGATCATGAAGTGACGTATCATTGAGTTTACGCAAGTCAACATAGATTCTGATTTCTCCTTTGGTTTTATTTTCTTGCACGTCCATTGGACTAACCCATTCTCTTTCTTCCACTGGCTCAATGATGCCTAGTGCTAGCATCTTATCGACCTCGTCCTTAACTTTTTCTTTATACCAGAGATTTAATCTGTATGGGTGTTGCTTAACTGGTCTAGCATCCTCTTTCAATGGTATCCTCATTACTCCCAAGTCTCTAACTATTCCCTTCATTTCCGTGAACTTAGTGGGGAATAGGTCCTGATAGTTATGTAACAGATCTGCAATGTGGCCTACTGTTTCATCATCGCAATAGTCTCCAATGGATGCAAACTTTGGTGCTGTGTCTGTGCCAATGTTGATCTTCTTAATATTGATAGGCTCTGTGATAGCTGGAGTCTATAGCTTTGGTCCATCAACATCGCGAGTGCCTTCTGACTGTGGGATGTTGATGTTGCGAGGATCCTCATCCTCGTCCTCTGGTTTTGATGCAAAATTATAACACTCGAGTGCATTTTCTAACTGGATGGCCCACTTGGGTTGAGCTGATACTGATAGGGTACAGTCCTCAAATATCTTAATATTTATAACGTCTAAAGCCTGATCAACACTTGGATACTCAGATTCAAAAGAGAACGTGAGTAGAAAGCTGTCTATCATAAGTGGCCATGTGGTTGCTCCCTTGCGCAATTCAGTCTCTATGTACCAGCTCTTTGGAATTTGATCTAAAGTGTGAATGAATCGGTGAACCCATTCATCCTTGGGAATGTCCAACCAATTGGTTCACAAGTTTGAATATGTGACCTGGGGTCACTTTCTCCTGTGTATTTCTGCTAGACATACTCGCTGTCAGTAGAGAATCTGATCGGCATCAATCTCTTAAGATCATCCCATGATGCGATCTTCTCTTTATGTGCATACCACCATCTTACAGGTGTGGCTCGTACTGCAAGGTCCATAGCTGCGATCCTCTGCGCATGAGGAACTTGTTGTTCAAACTACGAAAGAAAGTCTTGGATATCTGTTAGACCATGAAATGAGGGGGTCTCATCAGTCTCTGCGCCAATCAATCACAGTGACTTAGTCATAAACGCACATCTGCGCGCTGAGACTTCGTAAAGTCTATTCTGCCAGTTTTCTAGACCAACATCCGAATCCGATGCGCATGAGCTATCGCATCACCAACTAATGTTCCCTTCTGCAGTTGGGTTGATGTAGTCACTTTGGTTTGCAGTCATCTGATAGAGACTCTCCATGTTATGTCCCTCTTCCTCTGCTCAAATAGGTTCAATGTATCTAGGACCCTGAAGAGGATCCAATGGTGCGATGAATCAAATTTGCGCATCCTCAAAAGGTCATTTGTCTTCTCTTTAGGTCAATAACGGCCATGTTATCAATCGCCCAATCAATGCCTAGTAGTGCTGGATATGGTCTACTATCGCCAATGATTTCTATAAATTCAAAGTCTGCACGGGTGCGAACTCCGTCAATGTCAACTGGTACTTGTGGTAATTGACCCAGGTGTGATACCCTCTGTTGATTGGCTAGTCTCAAATGGATAGGCGATCTGACTAACTTGGGGCTACCCATCTGTTCCCATGTCTGCTTAGTCAGAACATTTACCTCTGATCCTAAGTCTAGGATTACCTCATCCATTTCAAATTCTCCAACTTGTGCTGTGAGTCGGATCTCTCTTCCTGTTCTTGTATGGCCCATAATATTATGAACAACACACTACACACTGCTCATGGAAGAAGATGGTGGGTACTGATCTATGATGCACTAAAGTTCTCTCATAGCTTGCTCATTTCTCATAAGTTTTAGACAACTCTGTAGGAAGGATTGTACGCTTCCTATTGACTCATCCTCATCGCATCTTCTTGATGTGGTAGCCTGCGATGTTTGTACAGGGTTAACCCCACAAGGTGTTTGCTGTGGTATGCCCCTAGACGGCGGTACCTGTGATCCTGATTGCATAGGTTCATTAAAGAAAGTTTTAGCTTCCTGAAATGTTTCTTTATTCTTCTGCAGGTCGAGTGGTGTCGATTTATTAGTAGCTTTACGCACCCACTCTGGTCCTATGTGCTTTTCACTATCCTGCGATGTCCCACTAGTGGAAGAACTGCTACAAGTCACAATGTTGACTCTTGGTTCTGGCTCTTTCTGCTCAGCAACAATAAGCTATATTTTCTGGTGTACTGGTGGCTTACGTTCTTTGATCTTAGCTATCAAGTTAGGACATTCTTCTATAGCATGATCGTAATACTTGCAATAGTTACATGTCGTAGTGGGGTTTTGACAGTCCCTATCATAATGTCCTACAACTCCACAATTGTAGCAAGTGACTGGTCTATGACCATGGACAAAGCCTTCACCACGACCAAAGCCTCCTCCACGGCCAAAGCCTCCTCCATGGCCTCGTCCTCTGAATCCTCCTCCTCTGCCAGCATGAGCTGGATCATGCTGTGGTCCTGCTGCTGGACTGGGTGTCTGTGATTGGACTCTATACAAGTCGTGTTCACTGCCTACCATGAGATCATAAGCTCTACAGGTATGATCATCGTGTCCTACTGACTTATAGAAGGTATAGTATAAGTTCTTAGGTGTCTGTATATACTTCTGAAGCATAGGGCATTGCTGAGGTAGGTGTCCTCTTATTCTGCATAGTTCACACCATGGCCCGTGAGTCTGTGCTAAGGGGTTAGGAGCCCCACTCGCTAAGTATTCAAAAAATACTGGACAGTTATCTTTAGTATGGCCTTGTGCTTTACACTTGATACACCAGATGTCTTGTGCAATCTCTTTTCCTTTCCTAATCTCATGCATTTGTAACGTGAGATTTCCTAACTGTTTTTGCAGGTTTGTCATACCTGTGCTGGTCTCAGCTAGAGGTGAAGCCTCTAGTTTCATCGCCATCTCCAACGCGTCATCCTACGTCTCGAGTTTCTGCTACATTAATGGCAGTCTGATGTGAGGGAGCAACGCTGCAATAAACCATTCCTTATGCTGCTCCGGCACAAAATCAAAGCTGACTTGGTCTATGAGGGCTTTGAATTTCTGATCGAAGTCCCATACTGACTCTATAGGTAACTGTTTAATGTCTTTGAGCTCTGTGATACACTGTGAATCAGACTTAGGTTTCTTAAACTCTTTGATCATGGCGGTCCTGACCTGTACAAGTGTTCTGGGTATCACTGAGGTATACTTCATATACCATGTTAAGGCTCGTTCCCTAAGTGTGGTGACCAACTGTACAAGTTTAATATTATCATCGTGGATTCCCTTAATGGTCCACATGGCTTCACAGAGAAACTAGTGCTGCTCTGGGTCTTCTGCCCCTGTACCCTTAAAGGTAGGTAACTTCATATCATCCCCCATTATCTTTCTGCGTGGTGGATGCTGATTTGTTGTGTTACTACCACTCGACGGTGTAGGTGTAGGTGATGTAGCGGTAATATGTACTGTCTACGAGCTACTAGATGGAGTTTCTACGGGATTGTTCTGGGTTCCAGTCTGTTTCTATGGGGTATAAGGGTGGTAAGGGATACCCCCTTCTATTCTTTCTGTAGTGCTATAACTCTATTGTCTGGGATTATCTGAATTGTCTTCAAATATGGGAGATCTGAAGTCTACTTTATATTTCTTTCCACTACGTTTATGTCCAAGGTCATCAAAATCACTCTCAAACTCTTGTGACATCACACTTTCTTAACTTATTGGTCTGAAACTATATCCATTACTCCTTTTTCATATAATAACATCTTAATGGACAAGTTTAAAGATTTTAGGTACTTATCGCGATATCCTCTGAAGAAGTACCGCTCATCCTCGCTGAATCTTTTTCACTGTTCAACTGCAAAATCTGTGATGAAGCCTTCTAGCACACTCGCAAGCCAGAAGTCTATTATCCTCGTAATGGGATTATCAAGGTTCTTCACAGTCTAAATCAACTCCAGTGTCCAGACAATGTTTCTTTTCTTTCTGAATATGATCTGATCAGTCAACTTTGATAACCAGTCATACAGCTCGATTCCATAGGTCGCAAAAAATATCGTATGTATATCAGTGAAGATATGTTTTTGTAACCAGTCCTCTATACTCAATCTAGGACTCTTGTTCTCTTGTTCAGAAAATTCTCTCTCCTTAGGCCTAACCCACTGGTTGAGTTCGTCTTTAGTAGGACACCAACAGAACATCAGTGCTCAGTTTGCTCAAAACCGGCAACGGAACCATTTGTTGGTTCTATGGGCAGACCCGGGTTTACTGTAATGTACCAACAACACCCCTAGCTCACTGGCCCTTTCGACGACAGACCGCAGAGCGGCCTAAAGTCTCACCCGAAGTGATCTTATGGGTTGGCCAAAGACTCAAGTGTCTTCGACCAGGTTCTGTAGGATCCTGGGGACTCGCTGGTTCTCCTAGCCAATGAGGTCTCTATCTGTGATGCGCAGTCTCTCTTCCTCGCTGGTTTTGAAAGGGGAAGGAATCCTATCGCATCGCAATGACTCTGGCGATGCGTAACTCTCTCTTCCTCTTAACCTGCGATCTGCGCTATCTCACACTGCAGCTCCTCTAGCGGTGCGATATCGTCTACTCTCAACCCAATATTCACTATAGTACGGCCTACTGTGACCCTCACGATCCAAAGGCTATCACACCAGGTGGAATGACTTGGCTAACTTTCAACAAGGCATTAAACCCTCTGACGTGAAATTCCATAGTTCATCATACTCTACCTCAACTATACTTACTATCTGAATAAGTATACTAGAAATGCATTAATAGACTGACTTATTACTGTATGAAGCTTGTACTAATAAACTCATATGCAGGTGCTTGATACATGTAAATTCTCCTTTTGCCTTCAACAATGCTGTAACTAAATGAGGACATATAGACATTTACTGACTGATACACAACATTAATGTAACAGATAACAGATATCACTTAAATAAAGCACAATCACATGAAATAATCACATAACACACTGGTTTTACGTGGTTCACTTCCAGGGTAGAAGCTACATCCACAGAACTGTGTTTATTATATCTTGAGAGAGAGTACAGAGTTCTGCTGCAACCTGTTGTGCAGCTAGAGATCTTCTGGGTAACTCCGCACTCTCTGCCGGGAGCCCTTCTCTCCTAGATCTCTTCTCCTTCCCTATATTTCCTTCTTACAATATTCCCTCTCTCTCTCTCTCTGTCAATCCCTGCATATTGTTACATACATGCTTCTATGAGACAACTACTAGTTACACTCAGATAGTACAGACTGAACACAGAACTAGAGCTTGACTCTATTACAATACAATACAACTGTGAGCTAACAGATTGACTCGCTATAGGTTATCCAACTGGCTAACCTTTCTCAATACAGTTTACATCTGACTAGCTAACCTTTCTCAATACAAAATACATCCCTTTATAGGTGGCCCGAAGGTCTCGCCATTACAACACTGTGGGCCTGTCCCAACAGTAACCCCAAAACCCTAACTAGTGACAATCAGTCTATCTGTACTCGAGCTGCCGCTTTCCATCACACCACTACTCTCTACAGTCTTCCATGCTTCCCGGCACTGACCATGGGTACTGGGAGCCGCTTCCCTTTCTGTCTTTCATCTTCAATACCTCGGCCTCGTTGCTCCTTTTTCCTTTATGAGGGTAGCTGAGCCCTGCTATCTTCGCCGCTGCCTTGAATGCAGTGGGTGAGCTCTCTCTTCTCGTCCACTAAGGTACTGCCGTCTTCTCTGACTTCTCTGCCCCGATAGTCATAGTTTTTGTCTCTGACCTGCAGCTAGAAACATGCTACGGCGTCGTAGCTTTTCCTTATCTCTTATATCTTCACCAAAACTGTCTATCCGCCAAAATGGTAGCTTCTCCTGTAGATACGGGACCCTACTCCAACATAGAATCAGCAATGATCCTTTTTTCCATAACCATCTTCTTCTTATGTAAGGCCTTTACCTCATCTCCCTCTACAACTAGAACCTCCTCATGCATGTAGAAGTCTAATTCATTCTCTTCCAGGACCAGGGAGATCCTATACTTCTAGGCTCGAAAGTTATCAGCTCCCTCAAGCTTTTCATCAAGCTTGGTATGATGAGACATCTTTATAAATGAGAATCTCAAATGGAAATAAAAGATATCTTAGATCTTACTAAGTCAAAAATGTCAGATCTGAGACTTGAGCTGAGATCCTATAGAGCTGGTTCAGGAGCAAATTAGGGTTTTGCTTTTTTGGAGTTCTATCCACCCAAATGCCTTGAAATTTGTCCCTAACTTTGATTTTTGGGAGGAGATCAATATAGGCATGGGCTCACTAGAAAATTCCTCTTCTGTGAAAATCCCTAATTCCCGACAGTAGTGGGAGGTCCAAAACCAAAAAACCTCAGAATTGGATTCTGCTTTGACAGAAAGATGCGCCCTAAGGAGGAGAGTTATTCCACCTTACTTTTGCTGAAAATCTGTGGAGGAAGATCCACAAACTAGGAAGCCCTATTTCCCATAGTTGCAGAGTGTCTTCTTCTCAGGTTAGCTCTGATACCATGTTAGTTTTTTAACATTAAGCTAGCATTATTAGGATCTTTAACTGAGAGAATAACAAGTACAGCAATCAAACACAAGAGACAATGAACACAGTGTTTTTCCTCAGGGAAACCATAAAGGAGAAAACCCTACAACTTCCTTAGAGATAGAATCAGCACCAAAACAGTAAAAGCACCAAGACAGTAAGTGATCTCCCAACAGCAGTAATCTTCTTCTTGTCTATCCCCAGTGTCTTCTCCTTACTCAACTATGCGCTACACTTGAGTGTGTATGAATTGTGTGATAAATAGAGACTCCAGTTCTCTATTTATACTAATCCTAACATGACTAAAACCCTACTAGGTCTGACCTCTACTAGGAGAGTCTAATAACCATAGTGCCCCTAAACTATGGGGACTTTAACACTTAGAAAATTGGAGGGTTACCCACCATGACTTGACATGAATTGTTTACATTATTGATCCTCCCGATCGGAACATCGGGGCATGACAAGATGACTCAAATACATAATAGGTACATCCCGGAATAAACATCGTGTTACAATACATAAGATACATAGATGAATACATTCCGAAGTTACAAATACATCAACAAAGAACAAAAATTATCCATGCCTACATCATTTAAATTCATTGTTGTAGGACTATGTGGATGAGGCCTAGGTTGACTGTTTGCTTCCCTTTCCTTATAGTAAGGATGATATGATTTGTGAGCCTCTCTTTCCCTCTCTAAATCTATCACTCTATTGGATAACTTTTGCATCATCTTCAACATCCCTTCAAAATCCTGTGACTGCTCATCCTTAGGCTTAGCCAGTAATAAAGGTTTCTTACCTCCAAATTTTTTTTCTTCCGACTGGACAAGATAATTTTCTATGCTCTCCATTTAAACTTCTACCATCTCAGCTTCTTCATAAGTTTCTAATAACGTTGGTTTGACTGATATATTGGAAAACATGGCTAAGTCAGGACCTAGAGATGAAGTATAGTATTCAATCAGAGCTTTTTCAAATAGCTTATCAGCTGCAATAAATTTTTTTAGGTAAGCAACAAATCTTTGAGTGAAATTATGCACTTTTTCCTTCCTTTCTTTCTTTAAAGCGCATAACCCTTTCATTAAAGCTACATGAGTTTTCTGAACTGCATATTTACTTCTAAATATTCTCTCAAATGTGTCCCAGTCTGTGATTGAATTTGCAGAAAGAGCAAAATACCATGAGGTTGATGTTCCTTTCAGGGTGTGTGGAAACAATATATAGACTACATCTTCATGTTCTCCTACTCGTAGTCCTTCTATAGCCAAGTAAAAACTTTGCAAATGATCATCTACCAGAATTTTTTCAGTTGGGTAAAACGTAGGTAACATTTTTTCAAAAGCTTGAGGTAAATCATGCAAGGGAGCTACCAGGTTTAAAGGTGACCTAGCCTTCCAAGAATGTGGTGGATTTGGTTTGTTTGCATTTACATGAGCCGTGATTTTGAGTGGAGAATGAGGTGGTGACTGAATAGGTGTCTGACAAGTTGAACAGTAAGGTGAATCTGGACCCAATTTATTCAAAAGCTGGTTAAATTCCTGTAGGGTTGCTTCTACCAGTTCTTCAAGGTCTTCTACCAACACTGAATCTTTTCATTTAGGGCGATCTTTCTTCTGATATTCTCTTCTGGGTAAGAGAGAAATGATAGGTAATCCTCCAATCTTTTTCGCATATGCCGTATTTATTCTTCTTAAATCATTAACCACTTCATTATCTAAAGGATACAAATACCCTTTCTCTTTATCTTTAGGGGTGGATGTGTGAAACAAACTACTTTCAGAATTATCACTGGTGGAGTAATTTCGAGGAAATGAGTTTCCTCGGCTGGCCATGCACTGGTGGCCCTCCTTCTAACCCCAAAAACTATTAAGGCCTTGAAAATTGCAGGTAACGACAGTTAAGGATTCTCCCCAATAAACTTTCCCAACTAGCCCATTATTGTTTGGTATGGGGAATCTGTCGAGTTTACGGTCTAGCTACCGTAGGTCAAGTAACAAATGAAAACAATTTTACCGATTACGGCCGGGTCCACCATCTATATTTTAGTTTTTTGGATTTAAGTATGATGTGCAACTGCCTATATAAAAATTCAAATTGATAGAGATAACGAGGAGTGTCACAATGTGATACACAGGTTCTTACCTCTCATCTTAACTCTCTCGCATCTAAATCACACACATCAAAAAAATAAATTTAACTAAATAACCTATCCCTAGGGAGCAAAATTATGAGTTATCAATGAGTGATGTATTTCTGCGCATGCATTAGGAAAAATTACAGATAGATGTTACTTATTTCAAAACACATGAACATTAATAGAAATATGAACAACAAGATAGCTTATTGTTTATGACAACTTTCATTACTCACAGTGGAAACTTCATAGAATAAACTAGAGTGCATTCATAACATGAACATATATTCCATGAGTTAGAACAATCTCACAGTTAATGGACATAAGCTGAAAATGCAATAGTTCACATTCAACTGATCCATAGCAAAGCATTTGAAACATTCCACCAAGATTAGAAAGAAACTTGTAATTCTTTATTGCAAAAGGAAATAGTTCTTCTTACAATATAATCTCACAAATGATCTGGGAAAAATTCCACTATTACATCTAAACTCTCCTTTATATATACAAAAAAAGCAAAACCTTTGGGCTGCCCCGCGATGACCTTTGGGCTACCCCAACCTTTCAGTTCTAAATTTTTTGTATTGTAGTATGTGCCCATAATTTATACAACATGTTGTATTTTAAATTAAAATTTAAGAGCACTTTATGAAGAGGGACCAACTTGGTCGCTGATGAGCTTTTTCGAAGCGTGGGCCTCTACTGTTATCGATTTGGTTAATAATCTGTTGGTATTTTTGAGATCCTGTTAATCTCAGACTTTCACTTTCTTCTTTTCTTTTGTTTATCTTTGCTTCCTCATTTCTCTTTCTTTCCTCCTCTTCCTTCCTTGCTTCTTCCTTTGCATCTCTCTTTCTTTCTTCTTCTTCATTCTTCAGCCAACTCTTTGTCATAAACCCAACATGTTCTTAGACCATTAATATTTTACCAAAATAACAAAACTGTATCAATCTATTTACTTCCTCCATATGCATTCTGTAAAATAAAATATACACAGTATTAATGCATGAAAAGAAAGAATGACAAGGCAAAGAAATCCTGCAAGTTTGTGTCTTGAAATCCTCTAAGTACACTGTCCAAAACTAAAATCACAAGCTTGATAGAATAGAATCTTCATCTCAATATAGGCCACACCTGGACTAACTCAAAATCCTCCAATGAAAGCATGAACCATAACAATGTAACTGCCAATCCTCAAACACCAAACCATAAACTGTGCTCTTCATCTCGGAAAAAACCTTGACTCGACCAAAACCCATAGAAAAAAGATAAAATACTGCTCTGCACGTATATAACCATTGGCGGCCAGAAGCACTAGATGCCGGGAGAATAGTCCTACTCACAGCCGCAACGGCGGATAGTGAACACATTATGGATCCCGCGATAAAATAAAATCATCGACGATCGGCAACTCTAAAGCTATCAGCATCATAAATTCTACATATTACGGGTCGGATCCTCAACTCTAAGAACATTCACAGTGTCGACGATCGGAAGCTCTAAAAGCTAAAGGTCGGCAGTTGACAACACTAAACGTCGGGGGAATAGTCCACTAGACAGCTGCAACAGCAAGAGACAAATCAACTAATGGTCCTGGTAATCATAAAACCATTGGCAATCAGAAACTCTACACGCTATGGGTCAGTGAATCACACCTCAATATCTCCGTAGTGTCGGTGCTTCACAAATAAAAGCTTCCACAGTGTCAGCAATGCCAAGCACTATTATCGTGTTTATTGTGTATCAGTGATCGAAAGCATTAACAACTAATTCCCACAACGTAGTATCGATGAGATATAAAAGAACCATTCAACTTACTCTGTCGACGATCAGAGAGACTAATTACTATAGCATCGAAACTTCAAACCACAACATTCTCCCCAATGTCGGCAATAAAAAAGTATTAATGTGACTAAAAAGGTATCGGAGCTCAAATGTCTAAGTCATCGGCAATTGGAGAGACTAATCACTATAGCATCGGTGAATGGAAACACTATTCTCCGGGTCGCTTATCAATTTTTCTCCAAAATGTTGGCGACGTAGAGAACTAAAACTCCGAGAGTGATAAAACAAAATAGCCGACAGTCAAAATAAAAAGTTTTGAGAAATAAAACAAAGGAGATGAAGAGCATTGGCGAAAAACAAGACTAATCATTTGGACGTTCATTGTTTGCCTTCCAAAATGTCGGTGGAATAGAATAATAATGCCTCGATTCATTCTTCAACCGACTTCTGACAGTGATAAATAAAATCATCAAAGAATAAAAAAATGTTAAGAACTCTTCGCAGGGAAATGACAATACTAGATCATTTAACCTCCGAAACAGCAGAGAAAAAATAGTTAACAAAAAATCAAAAATTAAGCTCCACAGTCTTCTATGTTTCCGCCCTCAAATGTCAATTCAAGTGGAAAAAATTGGACTTCCTGGACAGATTTAAAGAAATCAAACAAACCTGGGGTAGATAAAAAGGAAAGGAGGGTCCAAAATTTTAAAAAATTGGGAAAAAAGGTTGTAGCTGCAACAATACTGTAATTAATTTCTACCGAGAAAATTAAATTTAGAAATGCAATTCAGTTTCTTAAATATGGAGAGACATGAACTCTTCATCCCAACATACTACTTGACAGCAGTGTATTTCTACAGACTCTAATTGAGTCGGCTGAAACATGATGTAGATCTACGAGTAATTAATTTTTCCAACAATAGTTGTTTTTCCTTCCTTTTGAAGGAAAGACATCCTCTACCTTTGAAATTATGTGTACAATTGTGGATTGCTTTCTATTGTTTTCGTTGGTTTTCTCTTACCTTTCTTATCATTGGAGATGAATTGTATTGTTCAGATAATAGGTTTTAAGGCAATATCATCAGCATAAAACTTCAAATGTAAACTTTAGAATAAAAATAATAACTTATGCAATGGATATCATCAACTCTACTAACGAAATACATTTAACCCTAAGCTATCACAAAAATAGGTGTAGAAACAAGTGAAGAATATTGTCGTTGAGATAAATTACTAAATAATTGTAGAGTTTAGGAATTTGATTAGCTGATTTGATTTCACAGTTGTGGTGTTCAATGCAGCTGTAGAAACCATGGTTTTTGTTTGATTTTATCCAGTTTCCTTTTCTACATGGACATGTCGAGTAGATATGGCTTCCACGTTAAGAACCCATGCCTACTTTTCTATATACTACACAATTATGCACAGGGAAAATATCCTACTATGGTAGAGATTTGTTCTTGCATCTGTGCACGGTTGATAGGGGTTGTGAAAAAGACAATTGATTCAACAAGAATGGCTTAAGCAAGAAAGGATATTACCATTAGCTTCTCTATAAACTTATATTAATACCTTGTATATATAGGATTCCGGGTGGAACACTTCACTAAAAGATGCATCATTTGAAGAGTCTTGGATAGTTGCAAAGTTATATGGTCTATACTAATTTCCTATATAGTGCAATTGTTCTTACAAAGAGCCAAGCTAGGTCCATGTCTATCATGAATAATACAAAATAAAAAATATTCCAAGCTGAGAACCTCTCAAATAATTTTAGGATCTCATTACCTCCTAATAATTGTTGCTCTTGTAAAAAATATTGACATAAATATACACCCAATTAACATAAATAAATCATCTCATGTTTATATATATATGATGTAGTATGCATTAGTTTTTATGGTGAGTTTTGAGAGAACTAAGAGAGGTGGAGATCTATAAAGGAAACAATGCCTCACAAAAACCCTGTGGAATGGCCTCATGGTTATGGTCGCTAAACACTCAAACTCTACCATAGTCTCTTTATCGTATATTTCCTTTCATTTTTATTTGGTGTCATTCGTTTGTTGATCTCCCAAAATTATGCAGAGAAAGAAAGACATCAAATGAAAGAAAGGTAACAGAGACTCAGTCGATGAGGGAATAAGGTGCCTAATAATCTAAGAAAATTGGAGATTTGAATAAAAAGGATTAAAAAAATATTGAAATTTTATAATAAAGTTATAAACATATATGATAATATGCCTTATTTCCTTATGTTTTATAGATAGGTGGACATGCACTTTCTCATAGAGTCACATAATTTCTTAATGAAACACCTACTTATTTTGTATCATGTAAGACATGCCATGTTTGAAAATGTTAAACATGAAAGAATAATTTATCCTCCCAACAATTGGCATTGTTTTTGAGTTCGACAGGTTCAATATCGACTTCCACTAATTCTGCACCTCAACATGCATCATCGACACTAGTGATCGAAACGACTTTGACAAATTATCTCTCTGTCTTCTAGTGTTCTGTAATAGTTGAACTTCTGGAACCATTCCAACTTCTCTTGTAATTGAACATAACAGGATAACAACCAAATAATTCTTAGTTCTCTATTTAAGCATGTAAATTATTGTAATATACGATAAGTAATAGAGTAGTGATGATGTAATAGAGATTGGTTCGAATTCTTCAATATTGTTTGTGTGTGTGTATGTTTCTATGTGTAGTGTATTTCCTACTTTGCTTCTGATTAATATGATTCCACCATAATATTGCTTGATTCATTCAGTCAAACGGTTGTCCCCGTCATGACTTTGGGCACTCAGATCATTGGTATCAAAGTTTGTCTGTTCTTAATTTGTGTGCATACTTCTATTGAGGTTAACTGAATTATTCATATTCAAACACGCTCATAAACTCAACAATCCAAGAAGAATCTACCTTCAACTTTAGAGTATCTATCAACTCGCACCACTAGACTGAAGATGGCCAAACAAACAAACAATAAACATGTAAGTGATGTGATAAAGAAAATCATAGAGAAATTGCTGTATCGTCAATGAACTGAAATGTTCACCCAGTTCAATGAAATTGTCACGCGATTCACCTCAACATCAGGAGGATTCTTGACAAGATCCAACTCCACCAAAATCATTCCATTCAAAGTGCAAATGAACTTGGACATACCGAATCTATAAGTAAAGGTTGACACAAAATCCATAGACATTTGGGTACAACAATTGTAATCCTATTACTATGCAAACCAACTCTCAGAAGCTGAAAATATCATCGTTGCATCCTCAAATATGTCGAACTCTATACACTAATGGTGGTAGAACCTATTAACAAATATGGAGAAAGATGAATACCCCATAGATACATGGGATAAATTTTTTGAGTATGTCTATAAGTATTTCTACCTGGACAAGACATTGAACAATAGTATAAGAAGTGGCAACGACTAAGGTAATGGAAATACTAGTCCATGAAAAGTTACACTGATGAATTGTATCGACTAATAGGAGAGAATTAGTGTTGAGGAAGAAGATAAATTGCTTATTTTGAAGTATGCCAATGGATTTTTCCCGTACATTCATCAAGAGATGGAGTTTTTAATTGTCACTACGCTTGCATATACATTTCACTATGCCAGTAAACTTGAATCCAAATAGAAAGGAAAATAATGCTTCATGACTAAGCCGACGGGATGAACATCCGATAAGAAGTTACTAGCCAACTCCTACATTTCAAGACACCCTTCTCAGCTTACTTCTCCAAATCAAGACCATGGAAAAAAGCACTCTTAGAAATATAAGAGGGATTATAGAGAACAAATCCATGTCGATAAATGGTGTGATTACCACAATTCATCATGGCATGATAATTCTGAATGCAAGGATCAAAATACATTTTTGGAAATATTTTCTACCTCTGACTTGTCCAATAAAACCTTGGTAGAATCTAACCCAGAATCATCGACCATTTTGACATCGACTTTGGACACTCCCACAACCTCGAATATCATCGATGACAAGGAATGCGAGTGCATTTTCCATACATAGATACCGGTTCAAAACAATCCATTACATTTGATTATGGATAATGGAATCCATAAGAAATTTGTTTCCAAATATCTTGAAAAGAAACTAGGTCTTGTCACCATTCCACATCCTCATCCTTATAATATCGATTGGATGAAGGATGGACATGAACTGAGAATCACCTAACAATGCAAACTCACCTACTTCATTAAACATTTTGAATATGAAGTACTCTATAACCTGGAACCACTTTTCGTAGTCGATGCCCTATTTTGGAAATCTTACTTATGGGATCGACACAGGAGTTATCAGTCATGGCCTTAGAAGGTGATTGTTAAAATATAGAAGCAATGGTATGGTATACCCGAGCGATGACCTAAACCAATTATTGTATGTTAGTTTTTATTTAGATATGATTGGTTTATCTAGAATATTTATCTGAAATAATAACAAGTACAACACGATGCATAAGATATAAAAGATACACGAGATACAAATATTTTCACTAGGGAAGCGATAAAGGAGAAAACCTCCCAAACTTCCTCAAAATAGTAAGATGATCAAAAGAGGTAATAAGAAGTATTCAACATCTATCTATATTATCTTGTTTCTCTCTCTCTCTCTCATGCAAACTTGAGAGTGTGAAGCGTGTGTATAAATGAGGGAGAGTTGTTAACACTAGAAAGTGGTCACCTAGCTCTACATGGTATAAACCATATACATACATCATATGCCCACCATATTTATTTTAGTTGTGATCTTCACAATTGTATTTCCACAAAAAATGATCCAAAAAATCATTATTTACTATGGTTTACCCTCATTCTCTCCCAAAAAGGGTAAAAAAACCCCTAAAAAGGGGTCCAAAACCCTAAAAAGAGAAAGGGAAAAAAACACAGAAAAATACGATGGTTCAAAAAATACCATGGGTCACAACCTTAGGTCAGAAAACCCTTGGACCATACTATAAACACATTGTGAAGGGCACTCCCAAAATACCTTTTTTCTCATTTTCATTTGTGGGTACGCTATGACACTTTTTCTCTTAGGTATTCACATACTCCTCTGCCAGCATTCACGTTGCGATACCATTCCCATGAAGTACGTTGAGAGATCCTCTGTACCCATATTGGAACCATTTCCCATTTGAAAACTCTCCGTGGAGACAACTGGAGAGCCAACTCGTGGAGCTATAGAACAACTTCTGAGGACAGCTACGGTGGCTCGCATTACAGGATAAATGTGTTTTTACTTTTTTTACTTATTGCATTAGTTTAGACTAGATATATGTTAAAAATGATAAAAATATTTTCTTTCTATTATTAGTTTTTTTTTTGTTTTCTATTTTCCATCGAACTCTTCCTTATGATCACAATGATCTAAGGTTGGTACTTTTAAACGTGGTTGTGGAGAAATATCCACTACAGTTTTTGTGACTCCACTTAGTTGATCCTTTTGGATCTCAGTTTTTTGCAGGTTTCCATTGGTTTCTTCTTATTTTCTGCCATCGACCGTCACATATCGGAACCCCTCGCGGCCAATACGAACCTTTGTTGTGTTAGTTCTTGCTCCCTCGACCCTAGATGGCTCTATTTAATAATTTTTTCCCATTTCAGGCCAAGTTGCACTTATCTAAATGAAAGTCATGACCTAGTCACTCAATTAAACCCAATAAGCACGACCTAGGTCGCACGTATATCCTCGATAAGAGTGAGATGGTCTAAGAACCTAGATCACTCCTGTCCCCGCTTCTAGAGCGACCCCAATCACTACTTTGACTTACTTTCAAGCTACCCAGCCACATTTTATCCTCTGTTTTGTGTGACCTAACTATTTTTTTCCCAGATCATAAGTATTCCTCTACTCTGTTTGACCCAGATCACGCCTATTCCACCGACAGGTGTGATTGAGATTTTTCAGTTGTTTTTTTCCTGTATTAGAACCCCTGTCTGTCCCAAACCCTAACCCAACCTAATTTTCTTTCCAGATCTGGTCTTTTTACAGCCCCTTGGTATGTTTGAGATCTCCCTTGCTTGGTTTATGAGTTTCCATAATTGAGCTCCTTAGTCAAAACCCCATGCTTGTTTCTTGCGTTTGACTAAAATTTCCTTTACTACTCATTTATTTTAAGCATAATTTCATTGTTGAAAGCAATTTTTTTATTTTTCACCTTTAATGTTCATTACTATTATTTACTACATTATATTTGCATCCCGACAGTGAGATTGGAACATCCTCGTCATGTATTGCTGGGTTTGACATACATTTGCACACAATTCACACCACTAAGTGAAATGCTTGGTTCATTACTCAAGCAGAGCCTTAAAATTAACTTAAATACAAACCAACATTTTAACCTCGCTTGAGGATAAAACAATCTTGCAATTAAGTTAGGACTTTGGGGATACGAATCCAAACAACAGCCCTCTGTGATTCACATTCCGAGATATAGTTGTTTTGCAGTAGGGAACCAAACCCCTCTTGTATGTGTTGACATGGTCACAACCATTTTGTCGAGAGGCCCCCTACTAAACAGGAGTAAGCTACAATGAAGGGTTCTAGGAATTCATGGTGGAATACCGCACTCCATCTTGCACCAAATACTAAACCTTCATAGTCATCCCCTTGCATGCTGGCGTATAATGGGTGTCGAGGGAAAAAGGGATGAAACGTCAGTAAACCGAACGGACGTGTCATAAACGAGGTATCCTAGTGGCCAATATTCTAGGGATATTTTACCCATAGGTCCTTATCGGTAGTGGGATTCTATTAGCCTGTATGGTTCTTCCATTTCATATTGTCTGACTAGGATTTCATCAACTTGCGGAGGATACGATTTGTGAGATGATTCCAGCTTGTAGTTAGGAGCTTGATTGTAATCATACCCCATAGGATAGTGACTTGTTTTCATTTGATAGGTAGTGTTTCTTGTTGGATTTCTAGCCACCCTTGTTGTAGACTCGCCTTTCTATGACTCGTTGTCACAGTTTGGTTTTAGAGGTTGTTGTTGGCCTGTGAGCCTCCATTTTACATGCTCTCCTTCTACACACTTGGTTGTAGTTGGTTTTTTGATCCTACGATTGATTCTCTCGAATTTCCTTCCATTACAAAACACTCCATATAGTCATCATAGCTCCACCACACTACTCATATCGGATTAGGGGGCATATTCCTAGTTCGGTTAGTTGAACCGACATCGTCGAATCCATATTCGACATCGCTCACCACCTTTGGATCCACACATGGCCTTTGAGTCTGATTCAAATTTCTATCAATTCAAACCCACCTTGTTCACTGCTCCATCTAGCCCCATGGCTAGTGTACATCTTGACCCCTTCCAAGGGGGGGCTGTTAGTAGTGGGATTACATCCATTCAACCTACCATCACAGGTATCTCTTCTTCTAGGCCCATAGGCCCTGGTCCTAGTTGGCTTGTTATCACTGCACACACTACTACTGGTTCACTACCCACCAGTGGTGGTTCTATTCCAACGACCATGGTCACTTCTACTCCACTTTATATACCTAGGGGTAGTCTCCCTTCCATGTTAGTTCTGACAATTCCTGCTATAATAGTTAATTTTCCTATGGCCAGAAGTCAACCTCATCTACCCCCAGTTATGCATGGAAGCTACATTCCTGTAGCCAACGACACCATTGTTGGTCCTTCCCAAGCCACCCTAGGCTCTAGCTTACCTTTTATGGCTAGTATCAAACTGCTATATTTGGAACTGTTAACCAATGACCCAATCTGTCACCACCCACAATGGCCTATGATGCCTAAGAATCTTCCTTTAGACATCCCTAAGTTTTAGGGCAAGGTGGAAGAGGACCCTCAAAATCACATCATGTAATTCCACCTTTGGTGTTGAACTAACAACATTATGGATGACTCTGTTCGATTGAGGTTGTTCTAATGCAAACTTATGGGTCTTGCGGCTTAGTGGTACATTGAGTTTCCTCATGCTACTTACCCCGACTTCTCCTATCTCGCTTCTATGTTCCTTTAGTAATTTTAGTTACCCATCCTTTATGATGAGGAAGTGGAGATCCTACTATCTTGTCTCCAGACCACCACTACCCATATCACATATCATATCCATGAACGACGTCGTCTCCATATATTGTGTAATATCTAGTTAGATGATAGGATCTTCCTTGAATGGTTCCTCAAAACCTTAAGGCCCCGCATAGCCAAGGACATCGCATCTGAGCGACTCCAAACTGAGGAGGAAGACATCCTTAAGGCTCAACAATTCTATTTGATCTATGCCCAGTTTGGTTACTTATATATTGTCATACCTAATTCTCCCTGGGCTGGCACCTCTTGCTATGATATGTCGGGGTCATATCACTCTACTAATGGATTTATTGGCTCTATTACCCAACAACCCCATTTTTACATAGTCTCTCCCAGGATGCCATCCCATCCTAGTAACACTCGTCGTGTTTCCCAACCTAGTTACACTCTTGATTACTCACATGTGATGGATCAATTTCGAGCTACTTCCTCCTTTTCACCTCACGGTTATTCCCTTGATTAATCCCATGTAGCGGATCAGTTTAGAGCCACCCCTTCCTATGCACCTTCCGTACCAGCTCCTCACATTCATGGATCGACTTATTCGTCACACTCGTGTTCTGGCCAAATGGATGGATTTGCATCCCCACCAACTAATCCAGTCTATTATGCACCACCTATGAAACCCACTCTGGATTCACCCTCGACTCCTCCTGTTTCTAAGAAATAGGTCTACACACAGTAGAACCTCCCTAACCAACCTGCCTTGAATAACCAACAAGGGAAAGGGAAGAACAAGCGAGGTATGAATCGGGGTAACAAACAGAACCAAGGAGATGGTCAGCAGGCCAACCCTCTAAACAACAAAAACACCAAACCTCCTACACAAAATCCCTAGAGGCATCCCCCTCATCCTGTGAAGAAACTACAGTTATAGATGAACCATTCGTGTGCTATCTGTAACACCCATGACCATTACACTCATTAATTTCCTCACATTTTTAGCATCCAACAACTTCTCCAAAACGATAGTCAACGTTATCTGAACATAGCTACTCTAGCTCAGCCAAACCCAACACCATTATTTCATTCACCTATGATTCTCCAAGACCCTTGCCACACCAAGGAATGGCTGCAACCCAACCCTTGACCCCACAAGCTCCTGCAACCATTGTTGTAGCCTAACGCACTGAGGCTGGTGCCCATCACCTCATGACGTTATCGTTCAAGTTCAACCTATAGACTCATTGAAACAAATATGGATCCAGATCAAAAACTACTGACCCATCAGCATCATCTACCTATACCACTTCTAACATGTCTCTGCACTTAACAAGACCTCCCACGGAAGGGGCTTCTAGAGTCCCTTGGTTCCCTATGCATCGTGTCGTAAACAATGCTACTACAAGAGATTCTCTCAACTACAGTATAGTTGATGACTTGGACCAATAACAAAAATATGGATTCTCCCTAACAAACATTCCCAATTATCTCGTTACTATTTGATATGGGGAATCCGTCTAGTAACGGTTTAAGCTTGCATTTTTCAGGTCCAGCCCGGTCCACTGTTTAAGTGTATTTTTTAGTTTTTTTTATAAATGATATGCAAGTGCCTAATCTAAGTGCAATCGATAGAGACAACAAATATTTCACAATGTGATGCACAGGTTCTTACCTCTCATCTTATTTTCCCCTTGCTTCTAAATAACAAACAAATAGCAGCTATGCTTAGATAACTAATTCTATCTAACCTATCTCTAGGGAGAAGGATGATATTTAGTGGTGAGGAATGTACTGTAAAACATGCATAAAGAATATTACAAATAGTTGTTGATATTTCTAAATACATGAATACATGTAAACAGATAAACATAGAGGTAGCTCATTGTTGGTTAAAACATTCATTACTCAATATACTGCATAAGTTTCATAAAAAGAATAGAAAATCATTCATAACATGGAAGTAATTCATAAGTTATAACGATCTCACAATTCGTAGAATAAGCTAAAACATAAATAATTCGACGTTCAACCAGTCTACAACATGCATTTGAAACTTCACAGCACCTCCAGCAGAAAATATGGCTTTCTTTTTTATAAAAGGAAATAGTTCTTCTTACAATAAGCTTCACAAAATATAGCATGGAAAATTCCTTTCCTACATCTACTTTACCTATACTTATAGAAATTAAAAATTAATCTTGAGTTACCCCAACCTTTTGGGCTTCCTTGACTCTTCCTTTACAATTTTTTTTGTCTTTTAGTGCATTACTAAAAAAATAAATACAAAATTGTGTAATCTTTAGCTAGTGAATAAGACAAAATTCAAATTGGCCCAGCTAGTGTCTTGATAAAAATGCCCCATGCTTATGCTTCTTCACTGATGATTTGATATTTTGCAGGCTCCAATACACGTACTGCCACTTCCTGCTTTGAAAGCTGAGACTCGATTTCCTTCACCTTAGGTACATTTTTCCTCAAATATTCCTCTAACAGGAGTTTGTGGCCTGAAGCTTGGACAATTCAGATACTAATGTCTTCCTCACTAACAACTTTGAGCTTGGATATACTTTCTTCTCCTTTTAGCAGCTTCTCTTGCAAGTTCTTCAAATGTTCCTCTTTGACTTAGAAATATTCATTTGAGGCACCTGTTAGAACCATACACTGGTTATGAAAAACATTTATCCCTTTGTAGAATTAAGCACACTTTTCAATAATTTTTTCAATGGCTGCGTTTAGGTGTACCGTTGTTCTACACCCAAAATTCAATATGACCACCTCCATCTTAAGACTTTCTGTAGAATTCTAAGGCATATTAGTTAGAAAGGTTGAATGGGTTCCTATCCATGCTAACTGATTTTTTACAAGCTCAACCACCTCTGATAATCTCCTCTAGAATTATGACGAGCTGAGTGCTAGCTCTTTCAATGTGACCTCAATTTGTTTAACTCTATACATCTCCCCTATAAGGCTAAGTAAAACCTAATTTATCTCTTTTTGCAGCATCGAGGCTTGATTCCGAAATGGAGTGATGTCCATCTTCTTCTCCTTTGCCACTTGAAGTTGTTCTCTCGGTAAAATTTTATGAGCTTATAGCTCCTCTACTTTCTTGCTTGCTACATCTCCTTTCTGTTCTACTTCTACAACCTACTTCTCAAGGCTTTTCTTCTTTCCTTCCAAGATATTTACCGATTGCACCAGAGCATCCTTGTCAGATTGTAAAATTTGGCATGCCTCTTTTGACTTCTCAATCTCACTGAGAATATCTTCATGCTTCCTTTTTAGGATTTTCCCCTCACCTCTTTACTTTTTTAGAGTTTCCTTCATTTGAACAATATTCTTCTTATATTGTTCCGAATCAGTCATTATCTTATCCACATTATCTTCATTTGCAAGGGCCGAAGCTACACCTTCCCTTGCAAGAAGTCTTGGGTCCTTATCATCCCCATGGACGATTGTTTTCTCATTTACCATGACTCCTTTATTTTCCCCGGTGCCCACCTTCTTGTTAGTTCTCATGATAATTTTCTCACTTTTGTCATAAAAAATGGTATTTAAATCGGCTACCTCCTACTCTTGAGATGAGATGAAAGGAATTAGTTTAATCCCTAATGTTAGAGTTGGATATTTTATGGTTGTGCTACTGGATGGCATAGATGATTCTGGCAAATCATCATGAGATTGAGTCTACTCCATATTTGCATGATCTTGTTCCTCCTTCTCTTTTTTTGTAACTCTTCAGCTGCTTTCTCTGCATGTTCTCTTTCTTTTTCAACTGCTTCTAGTCTTAACCTCTCATCCTCTTCCTGCCTTTTATGAGCCTCTTCTTCTTGATTATTTTTCATAGCCTCTTCTTATGCTAAGCTTTTCTCGGCTTCTTCTTTGGCTCTTCTTTTCTAAACTTCTTCTTCTGCTAACCACTATTCTTCTTCTTGCGATAGTTTGAGTGCCTCCTCTTCCCTTTTCTTCACAAATTCCTCTTCTTGTTTCTTTTGTTGTTCAATAGATTTTCCCTTGCTTCCTATGGTTGTTATATTTTGTTTAAATATTTTCCTAAGGGCTGTAGATTTCAGGCATTGTGAAATATTTCCTCATTTTTATCCCAGTCATTTGCATACTCAAAATATACCCCTATGGATGAACAATAGTTAGCAATCTTATCTTCAGAATCATTTCGATGAAAGCTGATCTCCTTGAAGTGAAAGTACTCTAACTCCTTTATAAATTCTAGGGCACTCTTCACCTTGGAGAATTTGTAACTACCCACGTAGAATGGGAGTGGAGGGTATACGACCTTCTTCTGATAAAAAATGAAGTTCCCAATCCCATCAATGTAAATTTTCCTCACTACTTCCTTGTGAACAATATAATCCATTACATATCTTGGTAATAGAGAACAAGACCTTGTCCCAACAAACATCCTTAGGTATAGGCCTTCCTCTGTCAGGTAATAATGATGATTATCCTATAAAATATTCAAGGCTTCTTCAAACATGCAGTCACACTCGGCAAGAAAGATTAATTTGTATATTGGCATTATGAAATCCTCACAAATACTCTTATAATGATTGAAATACTTATATTCCCAAAACAATTGATATGCAACATAGAAAGGAGTTTTGGCATTATCCCATTGGAAATTCAGAGCTGGGAACGACTGTGTGCATAGAATACAATCGATAAGAAATGAGCTCCTAAATAACTCTGAATTATTTTGTGAGACTCCTCCAAACGCTGCACTTATGCATGAGGAAAAACCGTTAGACACTATATTGGCCCAGTTAAAATGGTACGTTTAGAGGCCAGAAAGAAAATCACTGGCACCCAGCTCAGTTTGTAATTCTTTCCATTTTCTCTTCCAAATATCCTAATCAACATTAATGCTATCAACCTATAAGGAGTGCACAGGTGCACATTTTCATATTCCCTAGAAGGCCATGTACAATTTTTTTTTTGCGGGAACCATCATTCTTTTGACATTGTCCAAAGCATCTAGGTGAACTCCCTTTAACCATTCTTCTATTAGATAAGTCTAGGGTGTGGGTATATTATAGGCGTAAGCTACATAAGCTAGGATATAAGAAACATAACCTTGTCCTTCAATATTTGACAAATTCATTTTTGTTACATCATCCCTCGGGAGAATCCAGCCTATTACTTCTGCACATGGAAAAAGTTTTGGTCAAGTGGCAACTTTCATGGTTGTGACCTCTTTATATTGGCATATAATGCTAAATCCTCTAATCTTGAATCTCAGACACTTTGATTGGTGATCATTCCATATGTCTCTCCCCACTTGGACTCAAGATCGATGCCTGTGATATCCTTAGTATATTCATATATAAATTCAACTCACGTTATAATCTCTATCTCTGGATCCTCGTCCACAGCTTGCACCTTCTTCTTTTGTTTTCGAGGCATATTTCTATATGAATGAAGAGGTTATTTTGATCATACGACAACATGTTAGATTCAATATATTCCAAAACATATAACTGCAATTGGTAAATTCTACCATAAATAGAAACTTTTTTAACAAAGAAATTTTATCGAATCATCATAATGCATTCTGACCAAAATTTTGTTTCCAACTTGAGCCACACTCTCTTGAAGTGAAAAATAAATAGCAGGTTCAAATATTTTAAGAGGCGGGCTGAACTAGGGTCACAAAAATGTACTCTACTGCACAAGCCCTGAGGCTCCCACCATGACACCGCATCTCTCAGAGCCTACCAACATTAACACCCTCAATGAGAAAGGAAAAATTGAAGATTCGCGGGAGGAAAACCTTTATGAATAACCATGGTTTTCACCCTAAATGGAAAATTCCTCCCATGGAACTCCACAAAATGCCTATTCCAACTGGCCAATGGTTGCACTCTTGCCACCTTCTGATTAATGAAATGAAGGAGTGGCGCAGACGGAGAAACGCTCGTCTTCCCACTACCTTCCAATTATGAACAACTGTCAGGGATGTCTTCATGGCAGGAGCTGGGAAAAAATGTCTAGGGTAGGTAAGAAAACCTGGAGGCCCTAGCTAACTCAAGAATGAAGCTTCAAAAAACAATTATGACCTCAAAGTCTAAAAACCCCCCACAAAAATGGGAAAAACTAATCCAAACAAATTGCTCCAACATGCACCACCAAGGAACAGGAAAAATTAGCGAGTAAGATCCTACATGGCTGCTAATGCAACTTGGAAAAGTGTGATCCTCATTAGCTAGACTTGCTCAATCTACTGAGAGTTCTGCAAATTTCAAATGGCCAACACTAAAGGTAGAATATCTCCTTATGAGCTTTTATAGGCTTAAAACAAGGGTAAGCATAATAAATGGCCTCGGGTGGGAAACCCCGTTAGTGCCAAAAGTCATATTGAAACTGACCCCACGAGAAAATGTGAGGGCATCAGATGGCAGAAAAGAACGGGTCCAATGTTAATCGGGTGGCTACAACAATAATTTGTAGAAATGGGACAAATATTAATCGGTAAGACACACCACTTACACCCTCACCGACATCAGAAAATTCTTCAGGAAGAATATTGGCTATGCATCAGAATTTCCATCTGAAGCATTGATAAGGCAATCATAATTAGGCTTTTGGAAACCTTAGAAATAAACAACCAAAACAGTGGGTAAAAACAAACAATTATTTTGCGGACATCGGAAAATGAAACATCAAGATGACTTGATGCGTCAGAAAGACTTTTGATAATAGACCTGGAAGCATCGATAAATGTTTTCCGATACCATAGACTAAGATACATCCGATGTATCAGGAAGCCTTTGCAAGACTTTTCGAAAGCTTAAGACACAAAGAATTGGCAAGCCTTCGAACAATTCTTCCGATACGTCGGATGAACTTCAATGAGTTCATCTGATGCATTCGATGGAAGAAATAAGTTTTCTTTTGCAAAAAAATAATAAAAAACTAAGTCATGAAGCACCTCTTGCAAGGTAACTATAGACTTCAAAGATTTTCTAAAACTAGAAAGAGTAGGGGGCCCTAAAAAGAATTTTTTTGGGGGGATGGTAGTTTCAATAGTAATAATTGGCGACTAACTAGCAGACACAGATTTCTGGAAAACTGACTTTTAAACAAAAACTTCTTTAAAGTATCTTGTTAAAACAAACTTTACCATATTTCTTTAAGATGCCCAGATTTTCTAGAATGCAAGATTTATAAACTTTAACATTGATTATGGTCCAATAGGATAAGGGAACCAGGCTTTCAAAGCCTTCGATAACTCTTCTAAGGCTAAGATATGAATTTCATTTTACTTCTGCTTTCGGGATGCTTCCAACTTAAACACCACAAGATTGTAGCAGGGTGTGAACACATATATTCATTTCTTCCTCATTCCCATGCCTTTTGAATTCTTTTGATACTTTTGTCATTTTGAGTCTTCCTGGATTGCTTTATACATTTTAAATTTTGTTTAGGTTATTCCATCCATAGTATCCTTTTATGTGAGAGATATTTTTCTTTCAGCTCATGGATGAAGAAGAACCTTTGAGAGATCTTATCTAAACTAATTTTATTCAGTATGTCTATTGATGTGCACTTTGTTTCTGAGAGATTTGACTCTTTTGGCCTTTTGTCTTTCATTTGTGGCATATGATTATTGTAAATACCATACAACTATTCACCTTGCTTCCTTTCCATGGGTCTTTTGATGTTAGCTTCCTAGGACATACTTTAGTGTGAAGTGAATGGAGCCTCAAAATAGTATTCTGGAATTTTCTGACCTTAGTTATTTTACATGGATTAAAAAGGACTTCAATGTGTTCAAAATCAATTCAAATACACTAACAATCTTAAAGGATATTTAATTATGATATATGTGCACATAGCAATCAGTCCTATCAGTCAAAATATTTTTAGTTTATCCAGAACTATAATGAACTCCAACGCCAAAGGTCGCGCTAATTTGTTGAAAACATAAAGTAAAGCAAACAAACTACAAGAAATCAGATTCTAAGAAATCAAAGTGAAAATAAAGAAGAACTAATCTAAGGAAAACCAGACTGAAACAAATCGAAAGGTTTATTTATGTACAAAGAAAAACCAAACAACATTAAGAAAAATATGGTTTGAAAACTAAACCATTGACTGGGAAGTTCTCCTCCCATCCCTATAGGTTGATGGGGCTAACTTCTTTGCAATATGAAAAGGAGCTATCCATAATTGCTAAAATTTAGTGTTCTTTCCCTTTTCATCATGCGGGTGATCTCATTTAAGAACCAAATCACCTATTTCAAATTCCTTCTTTCTGGATTTGTGCTTATCGAACCATCTTTTCACTATTTCCTGCTGGGGCTTAAACCTCTCTTTCGACTTGGGACTAAACTCTTCCAACTTTAGCATAGGATTGATTCATATTTGTAGGACCTCATTATCAGTTCATCTAGAGGCTTGAGCTAGTTGAGAGGAAGGAAACAAGATATTGGGAGGCAGGATGGATTCTTTCCTGTAGACTAGAGTATAGGGTGACACACCTAAGGAGTTCTTGGATGTGACTCGATCAACCCATAGTGCATTAGGAAGAGCCATCTGCCAACTTCTTTGATTTTCTATGACTGTTTTATTCAAAATCCTAATGAGATTTTTATTTGTAGATTCTGCTAGACCATTACCTTGCGGATAGTAGTTAGGAGAATAATGTAACTTAATCCCTTTCTCATTTGCAAATGAAATTGGTCTAATAGATGGAAAATAAGAAGCATTATAAAAAACCAGGGAGATTGGAACCCCAAACCTGGTCAGAAAATGATCTCGCAAGAAGTCCATAACTGCATCTTCATTCACTTTTCGCAATAGGATGGCCTCTACCCATTTGGTGAAGTAGTATATTGCTGTCAGGATGTGCTTGTTCTACAATGAATAATTTGGATTGATCTCTCCAATAATATCAATCCCCCACTGATCGAATGGTTCAGAAATAATAATTGGCTTTAATGGTCCTGCTACCTTTGCTTGTCTTCCGCTGCTTCTTTGACAAGTATCACATTCCCTAACATAAGTGTGAGCATCCTTGAACAAATTCAGCCAGTAATACCTGGCTCTCAAAATATTATGTGCTCTAGTATCTCATGAGAAATGACCTCCAACAAGGCCATCATGTAGCTCTATAACAACTTTAGCTACATCTTTGCCTTCCAAGCATCTGAGAAAAACTCCATCATAGTTTTTTTCTAAATAGAACGCCCTCAATAATATGATATGAGGCTGACTTTAAGCATAATGCTCTCCTCTACCTGGAATTCCAGTGTTCAGGAAAGTATCCTTGTTGAATATAATGAACTAGGTCTCTGTAATAGGATTCTGGAGCTATAAATAAAGAACATACATCAACCATGTGTAACTCAGCTTCATTCTTCCAATCGTTATCTTCATTGTCCTGACTTCCAGTCATCAATTTGCAGATCCCTTTCCCTTTGATTATGGTCGCTGGTTTGAATTCTAAGTCATATTATTGTAAGTCTATTACGTAGTTACCTCTTCATTCTCCTAACTCTTTCTGTACGAAAAGAGATTGAATGACCAGGTGTGGAACTATCACTTTGGTATGGTTCTTTAGTATATATGGTCTGAAATGCTTCACTACCTTAAAAAATGCACAATCTTTCTTATCAACTATGGTTTAATTCAATTCATCCCCTTGTACGCTAGTGCTCATAAACGATATGTGGTACTCATCTCCCCCTTCTTGTTTTTACGTAAGCACTGCTGCTAATGAATTGTCTGAAGAAAAAGTGTACAAGATGAAGTATTTTTCAAAGTTGGGACATTTAAGGGATGGTGCATGAGCTATTGATGTTTTGATATTGTTAAATGCACCCTTCTCTAAATCAGTCCACTTGAATTAAACACTCTGCTTGACCATTTGTTGCTAAGGTTTGACTATCTAAGCAAAATCTAGCACAAACCTTTGCACAAAATTTATTGTCCCCATAAAAGACTGCATGATTTTTTTGTTATTGGGAAAGGGTATCTGTTCTATTTATTTAATCTTCTCTGGGTCTATTGAGATCCCTTTCTTTGAAATTATGTGACCCAATATCTTTCCTTCTGTGATAGTGAACACACATTTCTTTGGATTCAAAGAAATGCCATACTTTCGATAGCGTTCGAAAATATATTTTAAATGAAAAGGATGTTCTTCTATTTTCTTGGAAAATATGGTGAAATCATCTAAGTAAACCATTACACTTTGTCCAATGATACCATAGAAAGCTATATCCATAGCCCTTTGGAAATTTGCTCCAGGGTTAATGAGTCCAAAAGGCATTATTTTGTATGCAAAAGTCCCCCACTTGGTTCTGAAAGTGGTCTTCAGTTTGTCTTCTTTTGTTATTAACACTTGGTTGTATCTTGAGAATCCATCTAACAGGGAAAAGAAATCAGAGCCTGAGATCATCTGTAATATCTACGCGATGGGTGGAATAGGGTAATTGTCTTTATCATATGCATGGTTTAAGTTTCTAAAATCAACACAGAGTCTAATCTCTTTTTAATTCTTTCGTAATGGCACCAAATTTGAAACCCATTCTAAATGTCTAACCTTGAATTTGATCTTAGCATCAAGAATATTCTTCACCTCACTTTGAATCACAGGTTCTGGTCTAGGTTGTATCTTCCTCGGAGGCTGCTGAAAAGGCTTCACCCCAACTTTGATTGGAATGACATGTTGTATAAATTTGGTGTCATAGGTTTTGAAGTATTCATATGTCGAAGAAAAGACATATTTGTATTTTATGAACAAGCTAATGAATTTTCTCCTTTCCTTGGGTGAACAACACTTCCCTAGGTTCACATATTTGGGATCAGCCTCCGATCCCATATTTATCAAATCAAATTGCAAAGACAAACTATGTGTCTTAACATTTGCTGGTCTTCTAAACTTGTTTCCTAGATTGAACATTTGTTCTAACATTCTAACCTCTTTAGGAATGAATTTACATTCTGGAGGTTTGCTTGATGTTCTTAATCATCTATTATGGCTCCTTGAAGGTTTCATCATTTGTTAGACATTCCAAGATTTTTTGATCATCATCAAACACCCTCAGATTGGTGATATTGTCTGGAATGAAAGGCCCAAAAATAAATTCAATTGAACATATGTTATTCGTGGGTACCAACCTTGCAGCTGAAGTAGCTAACAAGTCAGGTGTTGCATTATTTAACCTAGGAATTGAAATAATATTGAATGCATAAAATTTTGTTAGTAAATCCCATACTTCATTTTGATAAGCCTTCAGATGTGGTGGTATGGAATGAATTGTATTTCGTACTTATTTAACAATGATTTTAGAATATCCATACACTTTTATATTTTTTACTTTCGATTCCATTGCCTTTTTTAGTCCCTGGACTAATGCTTCGTACTCGGCTGTATTATTAGTGTACTCAAATTCTAATCTACAGGAAAGGAAAATCTTAGTTTTTTTGGGATCCATCAGGACACAGCTAGATCCTGATCCTTCCATGGTTTCGGAATCATCAAAATAAACAATCCAAATTTTTTATACCCCTACTAAATTAGAACTACTATCTACGTCCGACAATAAATATACTATACTACAATAAATCTTATCAGCTTGTGAAAAATGAAGGAGATCGAGATGGGTATCTGACGCATCATTGGCTTCTTCAGCTTGATAATTTCCCAGTTCAAGCTCAAGGAAATATTTCCCCAAAACAGAGTTAACTGGTTCATTCTTCCCCTCACAATGTGTTACGTTGTGTTTCATTGGAGGTTCCCTCAAAACCTTTATCTGATTCTAGAAACCACAAATGTTGCCAGTCAGAGGAAAAATAACCATCTAATTTGGAGGACCAGTCCCAACTCAAAACCATCCCATATGCATCTGAGATGTCTTCTACCACAATGTATATATACTAGCAAACCCACTCATATGTTGAAAAACGTATCACGACATCTTCCATTTCTCCTACTACCTTTACTGCTTTCCTATCTAGTTGGGAAACTTGACCTGCAGTCAGCTTAGGTTGACCATTTATCTGCTTGCAGACTCAAAGCGGAATGACATTCACTAATGCTCCAGATTCTACCAAACCATTATGTATGTTGAAATTGAAAATTTCAAAAGTAAGCAGGAACGCTGGTGTTCTATATTTAGACTTCCCCCCTATACTTGCTTCACCAATCTCTTCCTTAGAGTGGTTATCATTCTGGGTTTTCATTATAGGTGTCTCAAGCGCTTTCAACAGCTTTTCCTTTTGTTAGGGTAAGTTACATGTTTCAATCAAAGAGGTGTTTTCCTTAATCTTTTTAATATCTTCTATGATGTCGTATCCCATTTCATTCTCGGTGGAATTTTTCTTGACATTTTCAACTTTGTTTTCTACAGACTTCACAAGGATACTGACTATCTTGGGATTCTGACTCCTGATGACAAACTCTGGTATATTAACAGTCTAAGTATTATTTTTTATCTTTTTCATATTCTCCTAAAGTTTCTTTATTTTGGGCATTATCGTGTTATCCTCTTTCAATGGGCCATGACTCCTTGTTGTAACATTTGTTTCTGTTATTTTTTCTTCCTCAGTGAGTCCTTCATCCTCTATACTAAACATGGATCCACAATCCCATAAAATCATAGTATCTTATTCTTGTGTCTTTTTTGGTTCATGAACCTTCTATACTTCATCCATAGTCTCTGTTAATTTGGAATCTAGTACCTGATTCATCACTAAAGTCATAGAATTTATCCACTGCAGGCAGTTTCTTTCAGGGCTGCTAATGGAATGTACAAAAAAATTTCATTCCCACTTCAGTTAAGTTCATAGCAGTGGGACTATGAGAGGGAGGTTTGGATGGACCACTGTCATCTCTCTTTTTGCAATAAGGTTTGAATTGGTTATTGGCCTCCTTTTCCTTTTCCAGGTCAATTATTCTATTTGAAAGTTTGTGCACCATTTTTACCACATTATCTAATTCCTATGATCGTTCATCTTTAGGATTAGTTAACAACAAAGATTTTTTATTTCCAAAAGTTTTTTTTTATGGTGCAGGATATTTGTCTATACTTTCCATTTCAGCTTCCACTTTCTCAGCTTCCTCATATGTTTCCACTAAGGTGGGCTTAACTGATCTTTTGAAAAACATAGTTATCTCGGGACCAAGAGATCAAGTGTAATACTCAATTAAGGTATTCTTAATAGGTTTTATAGTTGCATTGAAATTATTCATATGGGAAACAAACCTCTGATTGAAATTATGCACCCTCTCTTTATTTTCCTTTCTGAGGTCCAACAACTCTTTCATTAAAACAGCGGTAGTTCTTGGGGTTCCATACTTGTTTTTAAGCAATCTCTCAAAGGTGTTCCAGTTTGGGATTGAGTTTTCCTGTAGGGAAAAATACCATGAGGATGATTTACCATTGAGAGTATGTGGGAACAATGTATAGACTACGTCTTCATGCTCTGTTGCTTGTAAACCTTCTAAATCTAGGTAAAAACTTTGAAAAAGATCATCCACAGAAATTCCATCATTTGGTTCAAACTTGGGCAATGACTTACCAAAATTCTGAGGCATGGCATGTAACAAAGGGGTAAGGTTTAGAGGGGATCTATCCCTCCAAGCAGGTGGTGGAGGAGGCTTATTTGCATTCACATTTTCCATGGTTCTAAGGGGAGATTGAGGTGGATATTGGACATGGGTTTGAAAAGTTGATCGGTGAGGGGACTCTGGTCCTAACAGATTTAGAGGTTGCATAATCTATTGCAAGGTGATTTCTACCAGCTCTTCAAATTCTTCTACTAACATGGAATCCTCACGGTAAGGACGGTCTTTCTTACAAACTTCTATTCTAGGAAAGGCAGGAGTAATGGGAAATCCCCCAATATTATTTGCGTACGCCTTTGTGATTCTCCTTAAATCATTAACCACCTTGTTATCAATGGAATAAATATACCCTGTGACTTTTTCTTTAGGAATTGGTCTCTTAGGGAAACTGGTTTCAGAACTGTCATCGGTGGAGTGTTCTCGAGAAAATGAATTTCCTCGGCCGCCCATGCACTGTCATCCCTCATTTTAGCGCCAAAAATATTGAGGCCTTGAAAATCCCATGTAACAATAGTAGGTATTCTCCCCAATAAACATTCCCAATTAGCTCATTATTGTTTGATATGGGGAATCTGTTCAATTTATGGTCCAGCTACCATAGTTCAAGTAAAAATTTAAGCTTGGTTTTACCGGTTGCGGCCCGGCCCACCGTTTAAGTGTATTTTTTAGGTTTTATTTTATAAATGATATGCAGGTGCCTAATCTATGTGAAATCAATAGAGACAACAAAGAGTTCACAATGTGATGTTCAGGTTCTTACCTCTCATCTTATTTCCCCTTTGCTTCTAAATCACAAACAAATAAAACTATGGTAAGCTAACTAATTCTATCTAACACATCCCTAGGGAGAAGGATTATATTTAGTGGTGAGTAATGTACTGTAAAACATGCATAAATAATATTACAAATAGGTGTTGATAATTCAGAATACATGAATACATGTAAAAAGATAAACATAGAGGTAGCTCATTGTTGGTTAAAACATTCATTACTCATATACTGCATAAGTTTCATAAAAATAATAGAAAATCATTCATAGCATGGAAGTAATTCATAAGTTAGAACGATCTCATGGTTCATAGAATAAGTTGAAACAGAAATAATTCGACATTCAACCAATCTACAGCATGCATTTGAAACTTCACAGCTCCTTTTTTAGCAGAAAATATGGATTTCTTTATTATAAAAGGAAATAGTTCTTCTTACAATAAACTTCACAAAATTTTGTAATCTTTAATTGGTGAATAAGACAAAATTCAAATGGGCCCAGCTGGTCTCTTAATAAAAACTCCCCATGCTTGTGCTTCTTCACTGATGATCTGATATTCTGTAGGCTCCAATACACGTACTGCCACTTCATGCTTTGAAAGATGAGACTCGATTTCCTTCATCTTAGGTAAATTTTGTGTCAAATATTCCTCTAACAGGATTTTGTGGCTTGAATATTGGATAATCCATATCCTGATGTCTTCCTCACTAATAGATTCGAGCTTGGATATACTTTCTTCTCCTTTTAGCAGCATCTCTTGCAGTTTCTTCAAATGTTCCTCTTTGACTGGGAAATATTCATCCAGGGTACCTATTAAAACCATACACTGATTATGAACAAAATGTATGCCTTTGTAGAATTCAACACACTTTTCAATAGTTTTTTAAATGGTTGTGTTTATTCTGACTATTTTTCTACACCCAAAATTCAGTATGGCCACCTCCATTTTAAGACTTCCTATAGACTTCTAAGGCATATTAGCTGGAAAGGTTGAATGGGTTCCTATCCATGCTAACTAATTTTTTACAAGCTCAACCACCTCTGATAATCTCCTCTAGAATTCTGATGATCTGAGTGATAGCTCTTTCAATCTGACCTCAATTTGTTTAAATCTATACATCTCCCCTGCAAGGCTAAGCAAAACCTGATTTATCTCTTTTTGCAGCATCATGGCTTGATTCTAGAATGGAGTGATGTCCATCTGCTTCTCATTTTCCACTTGAAGTTGTTTTCTTAGTAAAAGGTTATGAGCTTACAACTTCTCTACCCTCTTTCTTGTGGCATCTCCTTTCCATTCTGGTTCTACAACCTACTTCTTGAGGTTTTTCTTCTCTCCTTCCATGATATTTATCGATAGTACCAGAGAATCCTTGCCAGATTTTAAAATTTGGCATGGCTCTTTTGACTTCTCAATCTCACTGAGAATATCTTCATGCTTCCTTTTCATGATTTTCCCCTCACCTCTTTCCTTTTTCAGAGTTTCCTTCATTTGAACAATCTTCTTCTTATATTGTTCTGAATCAGTCATTCTCTTATCCACATTACCTGCACTTGCAAGGGCCGAAGCTACACCTTCCCTTGCAAGAATTATTGGGTCCTTTTCAGTCCCATGGATGATTATTTTCTCAGTGACCATGACTCCTTGCATTTCCCCCGTGTCCACCTTATTTTCATTTCTCATGACAATTCTTTTCTTACTTTTGTCATAAAAAATGTTATTTACATCGGCTACCTCCTACTCTTGAGATGGGATGAAAGGGATTAGTTCAATTTCTAATGTCAAAGCTAGATATTTTATGGTTGTGCTACTAGATGGGAGAGATGATTCTATCATATCATCATGAGATTGAGTCTGCTTCACAGTTGCACAATCTTGTTCCTCCTGCTCTTTTTTCTGTAGCTCTACAACCACTTTCTCCACATGTTCTCTTTCTTTGTCAGTTGCTTCCACTATTAACCTCTCATCCTCTTCCACCCTTTTTTGAGCCTGTTCTTCTTGATTATTTTTAGCATCTTCTTCTTCTGCTTACCTTTTCTCGGATTCTTCTTTAGATCTTCTTTTCTCAGCTTCTTCTTCTGCTAACCACTGTTCTGCTTCTTGCAATAGTTTGAGTGCCTCCTCTTCCCTTTTCTTTGTAGCTTCCACTTCCTATTTCTTTTGTTGTTCAGCAGCTTTTCCCTTGTCACCTATGGTTTCTATCTTTTGTTTGAATATTTTCCTGAGGGCTGTCATATTTTGGGCATTGCGGAATATTTCCTCATTTTTATCCCAGTAGTTTGCATACTCAAAATGTACCCCTACAGCTTCAAAATAGTTAGCAACCTTATCTTCAGAATCATTCCAATGAAAGCTCATCTCCCCAAAGTGAAAGTACTCTAACTCCTTCATAAATTCTGGGGCACTCTTCACCTTGAAGAACTTGTAACTACCTGCATAGAATGGGAGTAGAGGGTATACGGCCTTCTTATGATCAAAAAGGAAGTTCCCAATCCTGTCAATGTAAATATGCCTCACTACTTCCTTGCAAAGAAAATAACCCATGGGATATATTGGTAACAAAAAAGGCCCCCTTGTCCCTCCAAACATCCTTAGGTTTAGGCCTTCCTCTGTCACGTAATAATGACCATTATCCTATACAATCTTCAAGGCTTCTTCAGACATGTAGTCCCACTCGGTAAGAAATATTAATCTATAAAGTGGCATTATGAAATCCTCACAAATACTCTTATAATGATTGAAATACTTAAATGCCCAAAACAACTGCTATGCAACATAGATAGGAGTTTTTTCCTAATTCCATTGGCACTTCAGAGCTGGGAACAACTGTATGCACATAATACAATTGATCAGAAATGAGATCATATATAACTCTGATTTCTTTTGTGAGACTCCTCCCAATGTTGCACGTATGCATCTGAACAAACTGTTAGACACTATATTGGCTTAGTGTTGCAGCTACAACTATTTCCCAAAAAAATTAAAATTTTGGACCCTCCCTTTAAATTTTATTTTTCCTGGGATTGTTTGGATTGCTGAACTCTGTTTTTGTTCTGCTACAAATTGGGATTGTTTGAAGTTGAAGTGAGGTCAACTGTTTTCATGCTTTTCGAAAAACTGCTATTGTCTACCAATGCTTTGGACTATGGAGTTTAAAGTTGATTTAAAAATGATGTCCTTTGATCTGAATGATTTCATTCATTGCTATCAGAAGTCTATTTATGTTTGAATCAAAACTTTATTTCTCTTTACCACAGCTGTTTCAGAGGTGAAATTTTTTTTTCTATCGCTGGCCAGTCGAAATTTTTTTGGAACTAAATTTTTTTTATTTGGCTTTTCGGAGGTCTGTTGAACAGTGAATCGGGGCTGTAGTTCTCTATCCAGCTGCCATTGTGGAAGCCAATTAATAAACGTCCTGATGGTAAATTCTATTTTTTCACTAATGCCTTGGTTTTATTGACCAACTTTTTACTTTGTGATGCTTTATTTTCGTAATTGGAATGGTTTTTTACTATTGATTGAGGACCTAGTCCTTTGCGTTGTTGATATGATGGCAGCATTGAGCCTTTGGTCATCGATAGATAGTCCCCGAATATTTCGACCACCGATGTTTTATGTTGACTACATAACTTTTTAGTCTGCATGTCTCCCACTGTTGCGACTGTGCAGGGAACTATCTGGCCGATGCTTTAGTGGTTCTGATCTCCGACGCTTAACTATCAATGGTTTTTAGTGTTTGGAGTGTCGACATTGAGGAAAGGTTGAGGAATAATCATCTGATGTATAGTGCTCAAAGCCTCTAATCACTGATGTTATTTTCATTGTGAAACCCATAGTCTAATGGTATTCCACCGTTGTAGCTCCTCAATGAACTGATCATCCGATGCTATAGTACTTCCACCTGCTGAAGTTGATTATCTGCCCGATGCTTAGTTTTTTTGGTTTCGACTGTTGGTAGGGTTTTCCTGCCATTTTTATTGTGCTGTTACTCTATTTTATGGGATGGAAGAATTTTACCATGGGTGCTGGTCGAGTCAAGGTTTTCTGAGATGAAGAGCACAGTCTGGGGGTTTGGTGTTTTGAGGAGTGTCGGTTGCATTGTCTCGGCTCATGCTTTCTTCATAAGGTTTCGAGTTAGTTCAGATGTGGCTCATTTTTAGATAAAGAGTCTGTTCTATTGGGATTGTGGTTTTAGTGGGACAGTGGGCTTAGACATTTTCCAGACCAAGCCTGCAAGATTTTCTTTGCCTTATCATTTTTCTTTTCATGCATTAATATTGTTTATAGTTCATTTTACATAATGGATGTATTAGTGTAGTTTGTGTTACTTTGTTAAATGCTAGATGGTCTAAAATATGCTATGTTCATAACAGGGTGACTACTGCAAGGAATATGTATCTAAAAGTCAAAACAGAAGGGAGGTAGCAAGGAAAGAAGAGGTTGAAGCATAAAAAAGTGAGATAGAAAAAGGAAGGACAAAGTGAAAGTCTAATATCTCCAACAGATCAATAGCAGCAGAGGCCTAGGCTTGGGGAAAGTTCATCTATTACCAAAATGGTCCCTTTTTATAAAGTGCTCTTAAAATCTAAATCTGAAATGTAACATATTGTATGAATCATGAGCACTCACTAAAAGAAAAATTTGTGAGAATGAACGATTGAGGGGGGAGCCCAAAGGTCACCGAAGGGCAGCCCAAGAGTTTTGCTTCTAGTATAAGTATAGGAGAGTTAGATAGTAAGTGGACTTTTTCCCAGATAGATTTGTGAGAGTATGATGTAAGAAGAACTATTTTTTTTTGCATAAAGAAATTACAAGTTTCCTGTTAGAGAAAGCTTTGTGGAAGGTTTCAAATGCTGTGCTATGGATTTGTTGAATGTGAACTATTTCATTTTCAGTTTTTATCCATTAACTATGATATCATTCTAACTCTTTGAACCTATGTTCTTGTTATGAATGTGCTTTAGTATATTCTATGAAATTTCCACTGTGGGTAATGAATGCTTTTCATAAACAATTAGCTATCTTGTTGTTCATATATCTATAAATGTTCATGTGTTTTGAAAGAAGTAACAACTATCTGTGATTTTTCTTAATGCATGTGCAAAATACATTACTCATTGATAAATGATAATCTTGCTCCCTAAGGATAGGTTAGGTAGTTAGTTTTAGTTTCTTGTTGTGTGTGACTTAGATGCGAGAGACTTAAAATGAGAGGTAAGAACATGCACATCACATTGTGACCGCTCCTTGTATTCTCTATCAATCTGCATTTTTTAGATAGGCACTTGCATTTCATACTTAAATACAAAAAACTAAAAACATACACAGTGGACCGGGCCGTAACCGATAAAACCCTTTATTCTTGTTACTTGACCTATGATAGCTGGACCGTAAAATGGATGGATTCCCCATACCAAATAGTAACCGGCTAGTTGGGAACGTTTACTGGGGAGAATCCCTAACTATTATTACCTACGATTTTCCAAGCCTCAATTGTTTTTGGCACTAGAAGGAGGGCAGCCAATGCATGGCTGGCCGAGGAAACTTATTTTCTCGAGATTATTCCACCAGTGATAGCTCTGAAAGCAGTATGTTTCCCAATCCAATTCCTGAAGAGAAGGGTAAATAGCATCTTTTTTCTGTCGATAACGAAGTAGTTAATTATCTGAGAAGACATACTAGGGCTTATGTGAAGAAAAATGGAGGATTACCAATTATTCCTGTATTACCCAAAAGAGAATATCAAAAGAAAGACCACCCTATAGTGGAAGACGCAGTGTTGGTTGGATATTTTGAAGAACCGGTAAAAACAACCTTATAGGAAGTTGTTCAACCTATGAATCAGTTGGATCCAGATACACCTTACTGTTCACCTATTCATACCCATATTCATTCACCACCTCACTCTCCACCCAGAATCATGGAAAATGTAAACGCAAATCACCCAACCAACCCACCAAATCCACCACCTGCGTGGAGGGCCAGATCACCACTAAACCTAGCACCTCCTTTGCATGCCTCACCTCAGGATTTTGAGAAAATGTTGCTTAATTTTGACCCAAGTGAAAATATTTTGGTAGATGATAATTTGCAAAGATTTTACTTGGCTATAGAAGGACTACGAGCAGGAAAACATGAAGATGTAGTCTGCAGATTGTTTCCACATACCCTGAAAGGAGAAACAACCTCATGGTATTTTTCTCTTCCTGCAAACTCAATCACAGAATGATATACATTTGAAAGAATATTTAGAAGTAAAGATGCAGTCCAAAAAACTCATCCAGTGTTAATGAAAGGGTTATGTGCTTTAAAGAAATAAAGAAAGGAAAAAGTGCATAGTTTCACTCAAAGATTTGTTGCTGATCTAAAGAATTTTTCTGCAACTGATAAACCATCTAATAAAGTTCTGAGTGAATACTATACTTCAGCTCTAGGGCCTAAATTGGCCATGTTTTCCAAGATGTCAGTCAAACCTACATTGTTAGAAACTTATGAAGAAGCTGAGAGGGTAGAAGCTGAAAAAGAGAGCATAGAAGATTATCCTAAGCAGTCGAGAGAAAAAACTTTTGAAGGAATGTTGAAAATGATGCAGAAGCTATCTAACAAAGTAATAGATTTGGAAAAAGAAAAGGAGGCTCATAAATAATACAAGCCTTACTATGAAAGTAGAGAAGATAACAACCAATCTAAACCTCCTCCACACAGTCCTGCATCAATGAATTTAACTGAGGTAGGTATGGATAATTTTTGCACCTTTCATCAGTAGCCTCATTCTGAAAAAAAATTCCCTCAATGGATCAATTTGATGACATTAGTAATGAATCAACTATTGGAGTCTAAACTAACAGAGGCTGATGATGAGGAGGAAAAGGGTAATAAACCCATAGAAAAACAAGAGGATGATGCTCTGGTTTTATAGGACTGTGTCTCACTTTTTGATACAGAAGAGGAAGGTTCAATGAAACGGGAAGAGATATCAGAAACACATGTGGCAACAAGAAGTCAAGGTTTGTTAAATAAAGACGATTCAATACTTTCGAAGATTAAAAAATTTTAAGAGAATATGAAGAAAAGACAGAAAAACAACATAGATGATAAAATACTTGAATCTACCATTATCAGTCAAGATCCGAAACAAGTCAACATGCCTGATAAGCCTATTGAAGACAAAGTTGATAATGTCAAAGAAAATCTCAAAGCACCAGAGACGGGGTACGATATTGTTTAGGACATTAAAAGGGATAAGGAAAATATTTCGTTATTAGAAATGTGTAATGTACCTCAACAGAAATAAAAATTGTTAAAATCACTTGAAGTACTAGAGGAAGAGCTTCCCATTAACAACCAACCTGTAGAAGAAATTGTTGAAGCAAGTGTCGGAGTTAAGGCTAGGTTTAAAACCCTACCATTCCTCTTGAATTTTGAGATTTTAAACCATAAGATGCATAATTGTTTAGTAGACTCAGGGTCAGCAGTCAATGTTATGCCACTTTAAGTCTGCAAAAAGATCAATGGACAACCTAAACCTACTACCCGGCAGGTTACTCAGCTAGACAGGACCAATGTGAAAGTAGTCGGGGAAATGGAAGATGTGCTAATTCGCTTATCTGCCAATGAAAAGATATGTCAGTACATTGCTATTGTGGTAGCAGACATACCTGATGTTTATGGACTTGTTTTGAATTGAGACTGGTCAGCAAGGCTAAATGGGTATTTCGTATTAGATTGGTCACATCTGTGGTTGCCTCATAAGGGAATTCCAAATCAGATAAAAATATTAAGGGAGCCCCACATGAAGCACAATGTTACTTAATTGGAAGAAAACAAATGAACCAGTGAATTCTGTGTTGGGAAATTATCTAATTGAGCTAGAACCAGGAAACTACCAAGTAGAGGAAGCTAGCAGTACATTATATAGCCATCCTGATATCCTTCGATTTTCACGGGCATATGAGATTGATTGTAAAATAGTAGGCTTACTTTTAGATGTAGTTTTTGTTTCAAGTACAATAGAATTAGATAATGGGTAGGCCTTTTTATTTTGTAGTCAATCCCATCCCTTCAACTTACAAGTTCCAGATTAGCAAAGCTGGGCAGAGAACTAATGAGTTAGTGTTTTAGTTCTCAAATTTCATTTTTCTTGATTATCTTGTACATAAATAAAGTGATTTGGTTGTTTATTTTGATTTATTTTATTTCTATTTGTTTTTAGTTAGATTTTGATCGATTTCAATAGAATGAGAAAACTTTTGGTTGCATGGAGGGCATCAAAATTCTGGACTAACTAAAATCCTTGATTATAAAACTGTGTACTATTGATTTATCTGGAAGAATTTCTTCTATTTTATCATTTTTCCTAAATGGCTATGAACACATTGAAGTCCTACTTAATCCTTGTAAAATAACTCAGGATCAAAAGGTCTGGAATACTATTTGGAGGCTCCTTCCATCTCACATTAAAAAATTTCTTAGGGGGGTGACAACAAAAGACCTAGGGAAAGGAAGCAGGGTAAACGGTATATTATATATAAATGATCCCATGCCAAGAATTGAGAGCCAAAAGGCAAATAAGAGTCAAAAAATCTCCTAAGAAAGCAATATGTATCAAAACAAATTACTAAATCATATAAGTACAAAATTTCCAAAGTTCTTCTCCATCCATGAGCTGAAAATCAATACATCTCTCACTCAAAAGGACACTATGGATAGGGGATCCTGAATAAAAATTCAGAAAGAAAGGCATGCAGGAGGACTCAAAAGAAAGGACAAAAGTCCAAAATCTCAAAAAGTGCAAAAAGGGATGGGAATGAGGAACAAATGAATATTTCTATTTACCATATGTTACAATCCTGTGGTGTCCAAGCTGGAAGCTACCCGAAGATAGAGGTAAAAGATGAAACTCATATTCCTAGCCTCAAAAGAGTTATCTTGACTTTGAAATATTGGTTTCCACTTTCCTAAATTGGACTATCATCAATGGTTAAAAGTACATACATTTTTCATTTGGGAAATCAAGACATCTAAAAGAATTCAACATGTTGGTTTTATTGTCAAACAGTCTATTCCTTAAGGAAGAAGTTGTCCAGATATTTGGGTTCACCAGGTAGTCGCCAATTGTTGCAGCTGCAACTATTTCCCAATTTTTTTAAAATTTTGGACCCTCCCTTTAAGTTTTATTTTTCCTAGGATTTTTTGGACTGCTGAACTCTGTTTTTGTTCTGCTAAAAATTGGGATTGTTTGAAGTTCAAGTGAGGTCAACTGTTTTCATGCTTTTAAAAAAACTGCTATTGTCTGCCAATCCTTTGGAATCTGGAGTTTAAAGTTGATTTGAAAATGATGTCCTTTCATCTGAATGATTTCCTTCATTGTTATCGGAAGCCTATTTATGTTTGAATTAAAACTTTAGTTCTATTTGTCGCCATTGTTTGGGAGGTGAAACAAATTTTTTCTGTCGCTGGCCAGTCGAAAGTTTTTTGGAACTTAACTTTTTTTTATTTGGTTTTTTGGAGGTCAGTTGAACAGTGAATCGGTGTCGTAGTTCTCTACACAGTCGTCGTTGCAGAAGTTAATTAATGAACATCCTGATGGTAAGTTCTATTTTTTCACCGATGCCTTGGTTTATTGACCAAATTTTTACTTTGCGATGCTTTATTTTCGTAATCGAAATGGTTTTTGACTATTGATCGGAGAACTAGTCCTTTGCATTGCCGATATGGAGGCAACATTGATCCTTTGGTTGCTGATACATAGTTCCCAAAGCTTTCGACTGTCGATGTTTTATGTTGACTGCAAAACTTTTTAGTTAGTCTGTCTCCCACCGTTGTGGCTGTGCAGGGAACTATCCAGCCAATTCTTTAGTGGTTCCAATTTCTAATGCTTAACTATCGGGGGTTTTTAGTGTTTGGAGTGCTGAAATTGTGGAAAGGTTGAGGACTAATCGTCTAATGCATAGTGCTCAAAGCCTCCGATCATCGATGTTATTCTTGTCATAGAATGCGTAGTCTGATGGTATTCTGTCATTGCGGCTGCTCAGTGAACTGATCATCTGATGCTATAGTACTTCCTCCCATTAAAGTGGATTATCTTCCTGATGCTTAGTGTTTTTGCTTCCGATTGTTGGTAGGGTTTTCCCGCCATTTTTGTTGTGTTGTTACTCTATTTTATGGGATGGCGGAGTTTTACCATGGGTGCTGGTCGAGTCAAGGTTTTCTGAGATCAAGAGCGCAGTTTGGGGGTTTGGTGTTTTGAGGAGTGTCGGTTGCATTGTCTCGGCTCATTCTTTCTTTACAAGGTTTCGCGTTAGTTTAGATGCGGCTCATTTTTGTATAAAGAGTCTGTTCTATCGGGATTGTGGTTTTAGTGGGACAGCAGGCTTAGAGGTTTTCCGGACCCAGCTTGCAGTATTTTCTTTGCCTTATCATTTTTCTTTTCATGCATTAATATTGTTTATAGTTCATTTTATAGAATGGAATCAATTAGTGTAGTTTGTGTTAATTTGTTAAACGCTAGATGGTCTAAAATATGCTATGTTCATAACAAGGTGACTACTGCAAGCAAGATATATCTAAAAGTCAAAACAGAAAGGAGGCACCAAGGAAAGAAGAGGATGAAGCATAAAAAAGTGATATAGAAAAAGGAAGGATAAAGTGAAGGTCTGAGATCTCAAACAGATCAATAGTAGTAGAGGCCCAGGCTTGGGAAAAGTTCATATGTTACCAAACTACTCCCGTTTTATAAAGTGCTCTTAAAATCTAAATCTGAAATGTAACATATTGTATGAATCATGAGCACTCACTAAAAGACAAATTTGTGAGAATGAACGTTTTGGGGGGGGAACCCAAAGGTCACTGGGGGGGATCCCAAAAGTCACTGAAGGACAACCCAAGATTTTTTCTTGTAGTATAAGTATAGGAGAGTTAGATAGTAAGGGGAAGTTTTCCCAGGTAGATTTGTGAGAGTATGATGTAAGAATAACTATTTCCTTTTGCATAAAGAAATTACAAGTTTCCTATTGGAGAAAGCTTTGTGGAAGGTTTCAAATGTTGTGTTATGGATTTGTTGAATGTGAACTATTTCATTTTCAGTTGTTATCCATTAATTGTGACATCGTTGTAACTCTTTGAACCTATGTTCTTGTTATGAATGCACTCTAATTTATTCCATGAAATTTCCACTATGGGTAATGAATGCTTTTCATAAACATTGAGCTAGCTTGTTGTTCATATATCTATAAATGTTCATGTGTTTTGAAAGAAGTAACAACTATCTGTGATTTTTCTTAATGCATGCGCAAAATACATTACTCATTGATAAATAGTAATCTTGCTCCCTAGCGATAGGTTAGGTAGTTACTTTTAGTTTCTTGTTGTGTGTGATTTAGATGCGAGAGAGTTAAGACAAGAGGTAAGAACTTGTGCATCACATTGTGACTGCTCCTAGTATTCTCTATCAATCTGCATTTTTTATATAGGAACTTGCATCTCATACTTAAATACAAAAAACTAAAAACATACACGGTGGACCAGTCTGTAACCCGTAAAACCCTTTATTTTTGTTACTTGAACTACAGTAGATGGATCGTAAACCAAATGGATTCCACATACCAAATAGTAATGGGCTAGTTAGGAACGTTTACTAGGGAGAATCTCTAACTGTTGTTACCTACGATTTTCCAGGCCTCAACACCTAGTTAAAAATGGTGCCTTCAATGTCCAGAAACAAAATCAATGGTACCCATCTCAGTTTGTCATTATTTCCATTTGATATTCCAAAGATATTGTTCAACATTAATGCTATTAACCTATAAGGAGTGCATAGGTGCACAGTTTCATATTCCCCAGAAGGCCTTGTACGAAATGTTTTTCCAGGAACCATCATTCTTTTGACATTGTCCAAAACATCTAGGTCAAGGTCGTTTAACCATTCTTCTATTATATAAGTCGGGGGCATGGATAGCTTATAGGCCTAGGCTACATAAGCTAGGATATAATCAACATAAAATTGTCCATCAGTATTTGAAAAAATCATTTTTGTTACATCATCCCTCAGGAGGATCCAACCTATTACTTCTGCACATGGAAAAATTTATGGTCGCGTGGCAACCTTCATGATCGTTGATTTCTCTATATTGGAATATATTGGTAAATACTCTAATAATGAATATAGGATGCTTCAATTGTTGATTGTTCGATAGATATCCCCCCACTTGTACTCAGGTTTGATGACCATGATAGCCTTGGTATCTTCATATATAACTTCAAATCACGTTATAATCTCTATCTCTGGATCCTCATCTGCAGCCTGCACCTTCTTCTTTTGTTTCTGAGGCATATTGCTATATGAATGATGAGGCTGTTTTGATCATATGACAGCATGTTAGATTCAATATATTCCAAAACATATAACTTCAATTGATAAATTCTACCGCAAACAGAAACAGTTTTAACTAGTAAATTTCACTGAATCATCATAATGCATATTGACCAAAATTTTGTTTCCACCCTAAGCCACACTCTCTTGAAGTGAAAAATAAACAGCATGTTCAAAGCTTTTAAGAGGCGTGTTGAACTAGGGTGATAGGTAAGTACTCTACTGCACATGCTCTAAGGCTCCCACCATGGTATCACATCTCTTAGAGCCTACCAGTGCCAATGTTGTTAATGACAAAGGAAAACTTGAAGATGCCCAGGAGGAAAACCTTCATGAATAACCAGGTTTTTCACCCTAAATGGAAAATTCCTCCCACAACACTCCACAAAACTCCTATTTCGACCAGTGAATGGTTGCACTCTCACCACCTTCTGATTGATGAAATGAAGGAGTGGTGCAGATGGAAAAATGCTCATCTGCTTACTGCCTTCCAACTGTGAACAACTATCCGAGAAGTATTCATGGTAGGAGCTAGGAAACAACGGCTGGGGAAGGAAATAAAACCCAGAGGCCCTAGCTAACTCAATAATAAAGCTTCACAAAACAATTATGACCTCAAAGTATAAAAAACCCCCACAAAAATGGGAAAACCTAATCCAAACAAATCGCTACATGAACATGCCCCTCTAAGCAACAGGACAAATTAGCAAGTAACATCCTACCTAGCTGCTGATACGACCTAGAATAGCGTGATCCATAATAACTAGACTCGCTCAGTCTACTGATAGTTTTGTAGATTTCAGACGTCCAACATTGACCATAGAATATCTCCTTACAGGATTTTATAGGCTTAAAATGAGGGTAAGCATAATAAATGGCCTCGGGTGGTAAACCCCATTAATGCCAAAAGTCATATCAGAACTGATCCTGGAAGCAAACACTAGGGATTTAGATGGAAGAAAAGAATGGGCCCGGTGTTAATCAGGTGGCTACAACAATAATTTACCAAAACGAGATAAAGATTAATCGGTAAGACACACTAATAACACCCGCACCGGCATCATAAAAGTATTCTAGAAGAATATTATCTATGCACCAGACTGTGCATCTGAAGCATCGATAAGGAAATCATCATTAGGATTTCAGAAACCTCAGAAACAAAAACTGAAATGGCAGGTGAAAAAAAAGAAATTATTCCGCGGACATCAGAAAATGAAACATCAAGATGACCCTTTGCATCAGAAAGACTTCTTATAATCGACCAGAAGCATCAGCAAATGTTTTTAGATACCATATACCAAGATACATCTGATGTATCGGGAATCCTTTGCAAGAATTTTCAGAAGCGTAAGACACAAAGAATCAGCAAGCCTTTGAACAACTCTTCCGATACATCGGATGAACTTCAATGAGTTCATCCAATTCATCGGGTCAAAAAAAGAAGTTTTCTTTTGCAAAAAAAAACCAAAAAAACTAAGTCATGAAGCACCTATTACAAGGTAAAGCTAGACTTCAAAGATTTTCTAAAAATAGAAAGACTAGGGGGCCCTAAAAAGTAATTTTTTTTTGAGATGGTAGTTGCAGCAGCAACACCATGGTGTGGATTTAGTACTTCCCATCGAGTGTTATATCATCGAGATTCTACTTGATACTTCACCATTATAAGAACTCTTACGTATGCTCTAACAAACCAATGAGGACCTTCATTTTTCTCTCTAGATGATCAAAGTAGTTAAGACTAGGTTGAAGTCCCATTTTCAATCCCATGTCCACCCTTGCACCTTTAGAAAAGGTGATCTGGTCCTCATATATGATCAAGCCAATGATAATTGAGGAAAAGGAAATTTTGATTCCATGTGGTATAGCCCATATGTCATCCATCGATGCCTTGGGAAGGGGGTGTACATCCTCGTTGAATCTGATGGCCAACTGTTGAAGAATCCCTACAATGAGATCTACCTCAATAGGTTCTAGGCCTGAAGTCTCCCACCATGTAGTACACTTGTGTCATATTTTATTTTATTTTTACACCATTCTTATCACGAGTCTTACATTTTGTTTCCTTGGTTTATCCATATGGATCCTACATTGCATTTCTACATTGGTTTCGTTGATGGAGCAAGAATATGGTCTCCTAATCTCGCCTCGACTGCATGGGTAATTTATTCCCTGTCAAATGAGTTAATCCATATCGACAGAATGTGTGTTGGAATTTCTACCAACAACCAGGCTGAGTACAATGGTGTTGCTGGTCTCCTAACCACTTCCCTCAACTTGGGTACTTGTCACCTTGATGTCTTCCTAGAATCCCAGCTTCTTGTCTCCCAATTGAATAACTGCTATCGAGTACACGATCCTTGTTTGTTTGGAAATTTACTATGCTCTATACATTTGGTTATACATTTTGAATCCATTACATTCATCCATGTTCCCATAAGTATCAATAGTGTATCAAACTAAATGGATAACGAGATTCTAGAGTTGCACCTCAATCATCGCATATAGGAAATAAAATTGCATTATGCATCATCATATAGTCATGCATACATATGTCATATACATCATATAGGAATCATCATAAAAAAAGACTCATAAAAACCACTTAAAAAGTGCATCCACATGCATATATTTATATCTTGTCATAATGTTCGGTACAAAATGAGAAGATCCACAAGCTTTTTTGGCTGAGCATACATATCATACAAAAATCTTAGTGCACCACTACACCAGGGGCAACATCACTAGTTTCTAGTCAAAGTCAAAGTCCTCTTCTTGGTACTCTAGGTCCATGTCCTCCTCATTAGAGTCCTCCTCCTCCTCCTCCATTGTCACATCAACCTGTCTGCTGCTCTGACACACCTAGGAGTGACTGCGATCCTCCTCGTCAAGGGGATCCACTCTACAGGAGCATTGTAGCATGCGGCAATGATATCGTCATCAAGGTAGTGCCATCCATCATCATCAACCCCATGTAGTAATCACTCTATGTCGATACAAAGTGAATCCAGTGTACTCCAACGCTTCCTATGCCCATAAGCAGGTGGATCTTATCCCTCCACTCTACCCCTCCACCTCTGATATCCTGCTGGAGGATGTGGCCCGATGTCTACACATCCAAATAGTATGTCATCAGTATCTAGCACACACATGACCTGGCTACCACTAAGCTAGTAAACTATATATGAATGCAACCACATAAAGGATCATGTATATGTACCATTAGGTCCCTAGGCTTGTCATGGAGGTCGAGGCATGCCAGAATTTCCCTGGTAATTCATACCAACATGTGGATAATCCTCTATCAAGATTGGTAGCTTCTGCCACTATGAAAAAATATACTGGATATAGAATCGACCCACTAATTTTCCTCCCTCCCTAATCATCATGTCGCTCCACATCCTCATGAGAGACTTGCGAGGACCCACCTCTTGCACCTCCAGATGCAGTTGTAGAGTAGGTTTCTACTCAAAAAAGAATTAGCACAAGAATGAGGGGAAAAGAAAATTCCCACCCAATGAACTGGCATGTTCCAGTGCACGCCAAACCTATGTCAGGTACATCTGGGCCCACCCAAAGTAGGTTCCCCTTAGCACATGCTCCAAAATCTGGAACTGACCTTCTGAGATATTGTGAGATCCTAACGACCCAAGTATCCATAGCACCATCTCTGCCATGGCCCGAGTCACACACCAGTATGTACAATGAGTGCACCATTATAGAGGCATAGAAATGCCTCTCACAAAGGTCGTCCAGGGAAACCCTTTATGTGAGATTAGGAATAGTCTTGTTGATCACACCCAACATAGGGAGACCAGTCAAAAAGTACATATCGAGGAGCGTGATCTCAATTTTATCCTCCTGGATGATAAAACATTGAGCATCATAGTCCCAGAAGCTCACAAGCTTGTCCAGAAACAGTTTTATTGAACACATGAGTGGGATTCGAAAGTACTTCCACAATCCATAGTGACCAAGTATATCGTGCACTTCTAGATCATCTTGTACCTCATCTCGGAGGTTCCCAATATCTCTCTCTTGCCACACCACCCGTAGAATCCTTGACATACACACAGTCCCTGTCAAGACCAGTCATGCACACAAACTCATCTTGGGATTATTTTCCCTTGTTCAGCCTTTTGGTGAAACCCAAGTCGCTCCAAAACCCCAAACAGAAGCGATTGGGTCACTCATACCTACTCAAGAAGTGTGACCTAGGTCGTTTTGGTTTCACTAATAGGTGTGATAGGGTCACGCCTGTCTGCTTGATATGAGCGACCTGGGTCACATCTTTTCCCTATAAAAGCATGACCCGGCCCCATGAACCCCTTGATCTCAGCATAAGCCCCAGGATGAGCAAAACCATACCCTAAACTAGTGAAAAAAATGAGTTCGATGAGAGATCTTATTTGCAAGTCATAGATCGAAAAATCATTGGTCAAAATGGAAGAAAAACACATCTTGTTCTGGGGTCCTCCTCTCCAACTCAAAACTAAACAATAACAATGACACATGTCATGTGGTCTTCCTACTTATAGGCCTCCATTGCATCTATTTTTCTTTCGAGCACCACAGAGTCATCCAATGTCCATTTGAGACGTCGTTCACGCCATCGGGTTCAATTTTCATCCCTCTGTCTTTTGATGAGACCCTTGTCTCATGCTATCATTATGATTTTCTAGTCCATTTCTCAAAAGTCACCTCTATTTTTTTTCCATCACCATAATCTCCCATTGTATGTATTGGCGTGTTCATGAGCCATCCACTCAATCTATATTGCATAGTTGGTCATCTTTTACCGCCATCCATCGTCCCGCAAGGGGGCCCTGCTAATGTTATACATTTACTCCTATCAGCCATGTTCACAATATAACATCTTTCTATTTATCCACCACTTCCCCTTTGCTTGATTAACCATTACAAAGTTTCTGTTAATCTCTTTTTCGATTCCTAAAAGAATGAAAAGATTGTCGAGCATGTGTCGAGCATGCTTGCTTCCTTTCACACTCGTTAAAGTGTTTGAAAGGATGTCTATGTGGCCTCGTTTATTTCCTTTTTCAAATCATATAGACTATTATAAGAAAAGGATCTCCCTAGCACCTTCCATCTAGGAACGTTTCCCTTTGTATACTTTTATGATTCCTCAGACATTGGGACCATACTTTATGAAAATTCTCATCATGGGTTGTCCTTAAGCTCTTTTCTAGCCCTCTCATCAAGAAAATATTGCCAAGCAAACTTGGTTTTGTTCATACGCATAAAATTATTTGAACAATTGTCTAGCCAGTACAGGTTCAACCTTTTCCATCCTGATTGGACTACCAACGGTAAAGAAGTATTCCTTCCCCAAAGGTTGGGAGAGATCTCCTTTGTATAGTTTTATCATTTTTCGAGCTTAGGAGATTATTAACAAAAAAGAGACCACACTAGAGTCTTCTTCCTGTTTTCAGACTCTCTAAAAATTAAAACGCCATCGAGCATTTACTTTCTCAAGATCGCTAAAAATACATGAGATCATGTCATATTGAGCTTACTTCTATTGATTCTTCGTGCTCCTTAAACTATGAAGAAGGATCAAGTGGTGTCTTTAGGTGTCACCACATATGATATTACAATATGGTAGCTTCACCCCATTGGGTCACTTTTGTTCAGAGTATTCTGTGATGAGTCTTCCTTGAATCCCATGGATATCACTAGTCCATTTACCTCCCTCAATATTTCCCATTTACAGTTATCTTCCCGGTATTATAACTATGATCCCTCTCCCATGAGTCAATTTCAATTTCTTCCAGGTCAGCCCTGTCGTCATAATATGAACAAACAAATTTTGAGTCCTTGGTACTCCCTTGCCCCTATTCCCCCATTCAATGTGTCAATCCCCAGATTGTTCCACATCTTTGGTTATCCCCCTCATGCTTCTATTCAAGGGCAAATCATTTCCTTGATTAGTTCCAGGTCTCCCTCTATCGATGTCGGTACATCTATTCTAAAGGATAGAACCAGAGGTCCCTGTATGGCGGTGTCATCCACCTCATTGATGAGTTCATTGGACCACTTGAGAGGAGTAATTAGTTCCTCTCGAGATGATGTGTCTCACGTGCTCGACTTTAGCTACATCATCACACCATTGAGATTTGTACAGGGTATTGGTCCATTCATTATTTGGTCGAAGACCCTGGTTGTCACCTAAATCTAGAATATTGGTGCGTCTACTTATGGGACCCATACAGTTTCACGTCCCTTGTTATTTCTGGGTTGCGTTGGAGATCGTGTTCGTAATTCCCCGGTGTTGTGCTTCCATGTATCTGTAGTACTTGATGTTGCACATCGTACGATGGAGATTCTGACTCTCAATCATTGATTCCATATATATGTACACCTCTAGATTCAGGAGAGCATCATTTGTGATATTGAATTCCATGAGAATGCCATTGTTCCTATGTATTAGTTCTTCATATCAGCATTGTATTCAACCTCCCATTGAGGCCACCACTATGTATCATCATTTGTGTATATATATAT
>LPNX011133370.1:495843-570325 GCA_001517045.1 Pseudotsuga menziesii
TACATGTCACACATTATATGTATCTCATACATTTTTTAGAACCCATAATAAAAACCAAAAGCCACCATAGTTTGGTCGAGGAAGCTCCACTTCTCCACGGGTCTCTCCATTCTCTCCACTATTTTCACCATTATTCCCATGATTCTATGATGTCCATCGGCCATACGATGAGCTCCTCCCCTCACACACTAGGGGACAATCTGTTAACACTAAAAAGTATTCACCTAGCTCTGCATGGTCTAAACCACATAAGTCATATCCCCACCATATTTCCCTTACTTTTGACCTTCACAATTGTATTTCCACATAAATTGGTCCAAAACATCATTATTTACTTTGGTTAACCCTCATTCCCTCCCAAAAAGGGTCAAAAAAACCCTAAAAAGGGGCCAAAACACTAAAAAAGAGAAAGGGTAAAAAAACCACAGAAAAATACCATGGGTCACCAACTTGGGTAAAAAAACCCTAAGACCATACTATAAATACATTGTGAAGGGCTCTCCTAGAATACCTTTTTTCTCATTTTCATTTGTGAATATGGAGACACTTTTTCTCTCAGGTATTCACATACTCCCCTTCCACCATTCCCGTTTCCATACCATTCCCATGGCGTACATTGAGAAATCGTCCATACCCATCTTGGATCCAATCCCTATTTGACAACTATCCATGGAGACAACTGGAGAACCAACTCATGGAGCTACGGGACCACTTCCGAGGACAACTATGGTGGCCTACTTTACAGGAGAATGGTGTGTTTACGTTTTTTACTTTTTGAATTAGTTTAGCTGAGATACATGTTAAAAATGATAAAAATATTTCCTTTATGTTATTAGTTTAGTTTGCTTTTCTATTTTCCATCGAACTCTTCCTTACGATCACAATGATCTAAAGTTGGTGCTTTTGCACATAGCTGGGGAGAAATCCGCACTCCAAGACTTCCTCTTTGTTTATACCCTTTCAAGTAACTAACCGAACATAATACAAGGGCCCACATGTCTTCCCTAACAAGGCTGACTTCTCCCAGAGAGACTCCAAATACACATTACATGATTTTACACTAGGGACTATTTCCCTGACTTACAACGGAGGTTGTACCTCAAGGTCTAAAAAGAATTAATACATACCGCAAGAGGGTAAACACATCACCAATGGTAGTACAAAAACATACAATGATAATATACATCAGAATATCTTCCGAAGTTACAAATACATCAACATTCCCTCTTAGCTAGGAAGGTACTGTAATACCCCGTGTGTTAAAGCCCCAGACATATGTAATTTGTAATTGTTTATTATTGTGCAACAGGGTGCCAAAAAAAGGGTCTTTAGGGACCTACAGACATTATTATTATTTTGTAAATAATTAATTAATGAAAACAACTGGCACATCAGAGACCACTAAAAGAGTATGGGAGGCCTAGATCCACAATGTGAGGGGCAATGGGGACATTCCTAGCACTTTAGAACTTTTTTGGTTGATCTTGGTCCATATTTATGCCTTAGTGGATTTATTAATTAATGATCACCCAAACATTGTACAAATGACCCAAGTTTTGATTAATTTATCTTATGTTGATATTATTGAGCCTAATTCATGATTTAGTGGGCCTCCTTAGTGCTTGGGTGGGTGACACTTGTTGATTGAGCCCCTTTGGTGGTTTTGCAACTCCTTGTGTAAATACTTGTGTAAATATTTGTGTAACTCTTGTGCAAATCCTTTTGTAACCCCCCCTCCCCCATCCGCTGCACCCCCCCCCAACCCGCCCCCCTTTCTATTTTGGGAAGATGCCTTCGCTTGTGTGACACCTCTCACCTTACTAATTTTGAGTTGGGTGGAGTGGCTTGGAGTAATTCTCCTTGAAATTTAGAATTGTTTAGGTTGGATGAGAGTTACCCTCTTGTGCTTGACTTACCCCCACCCCACACCAACCATTGGATTGACTCAAGTTGGCTTACCATGGTTTTATTATGACCCATTGAGTTAGAATTACCTTATTTGTTCTATAAATACATGTTTGATATCCTTGGTTTGGAGGTTCTTTTGCATGGTTTTTGATTATGGTTGTCCATACTTTTTATTTTCCTTGGTTTTCACTACTTGGATTTGTCTTTAACTTGCACATAAATCTTGGTGGTGAATGGAAATATCTTGATGGCCTATTGGGTCTGGATTACCATTGCACCTAGTAGTCGGGTGGAAGAGGAAGTATGTGGTGAGGAATAGATTTTTGAATTCTAAAGCTGATACTTGAGATATTCTTCAATGCACCTCTATTGTGGATATGTGGCCTCAGCTCGGGGGTGGCCTATCAAAGTGAGATGTGGCTTGGCAGTGCCAAAGGATGGGTGGAATGTGGTCAGGATGATGCCAGTTGTGCATTAATAAGATACGTGATTTATCTCATGTTTATTTAATTTAGTTGGATCTGATCTGATTTATTTATGGATGAACATGAAATGTATTATTTATTTTTGGAAGAATTTTCTCATAGAATTCAATCTATTTGTGCAAGTAAATTTTATGAAGGAATTGGAAACTAGTTTTTGGGATTTTGTTCACAAATCGTTTGAGAAAATAATTATTTGGTACCTCTGCTACATAACTGATATTTCTTCCCCTTTTCATTATATACTGTATATTTTCATGGTTCTGTATCCTCAGAATGTTTTAAGATACTTCTCTTTCATGCTTCTACCTTTTATTCAAAAACTAGTTCTTCGATCGAACTGTTTGGCATAGTTTGGAGAATTATCACATGAAGTGTTTGTAAAAATGCCCGGGTGATTCTTTTATGTTTATATCTGATAAATAATATTGAAATTTGTGTGATAATGTGAGGATAAATCTTCTTGGTAGTGTTGGGGAAATTTCTACAGAAATTCTAGATCAATTTCCAATTTCTAGCTCCTTCAATGGAATTGTTTTGAGTAAACTTGTTACTTTGCATATGACGTGTTTGACAAAATGTTAGAATGGGATATACCTCTGTTATGATTGATAAAACATGTTATTTAGAATTGTACCTTTAGAGTTGTAATTTCATTTGAATTATTCTACGATCTGTGGATTTAAATACTGTAGTGACTCCTAGGACTACTAGTCGATTCGAATGAGTAAAATTAACTTATTTTGTGGATTGTTTAATGGAATGTGGGTGGAAAGCTACATCCATATGAATGTAAGTGAAACCTTATATAATTTACATGAGCTACAATAATCATATATCTCTCTTTATTTGGAAGTTGGAAAGTTCAATTAAAAACTAGGTACATTGCAGTGAAATTGACAAATAGTTTTTGGATTCGAATCTCTATTTTTGGTAAAAGATAAATGCTAGCCATATGCTCTATTATTGGTTATTTACCTGTGCTGTAGAATGCTATTTTTCAGATCTGTACCTTCACCTCTGTGTGCCTCAAAACTCGGTACGATTGGTTTGATTGAATTCAGGGCAGTATTTAATAACTAGTTGTATTGATTGAACTTGAAATATCCTTCGTTTATGTACTCGGATCTGATCTGAAAAAGTAATTATTTTTGTTGTACATGCATGCTTAAATATGTGTATAATGGTTGTAGGTTCACTTTTTGGTTCATTGGCATGGTTGTGTGTCGAATTTGTGCAAGCCTAGTTGTTAGTATTGAACAACTAGTTAACTAGTTCTCGTGGAATCATTTTCATAATTACTATGTTTAATTCATTGAAAAATGGTAATTAGCCCTGATTTAAATGTTATTAGGTGTTAATTAGCCATTGGACTTGATAAACAGTGGTTAAGTGATAAACAAATGAAATTATAATAATTACCGCCAATTATGTGCTAATTATTGTTAAGTATCGTAATTGGAACACTAATTACTAATTAATCATGATGAAGAGTAAATGGCATTTAGATGTGGAATTTATGTCTCAATTGGATTGGAATTGATATGCAATGTTGCTAGAAGGTGTTAGTAATACTTTCCAGCCCTTGGATGAGACATTGGAATAATTATTGAATTTATTTTAATTTATTTGTAATTAAAATTACTTTGTCATGAAACAAATATTGAAAAATGAATTTTAATATTCTTTTACCTAATCCATTGTCATAAAATTATATAATTAACGTTAGAGAGCTAAAGGTATGCCCCTCGGTCCCATTGACATTACAAGTGGTATCAGAGCTTAGATTCCAACACTGCGGCTGTTGGGCCTTCTACATAGTTATTATCCTTTGTATATGTGCATTTGGAGTTTACAAATGTGCTTAGTAAAATTAATTTAACCTCCCTTATGTTAATAGAAGAATAAGAAACCTCACTTCAAAGATTATTTCTTTGTATTCCTTATAATGAATTAACATTGAATGTTGGTTGTTCAATGATTGATTGGTAATTACTATGTGGTGCATGTCTAATAATTGACTTTGACTTGATTGGTTGATGCTTGTGCATTTTCCTCTTTTATTGCTCATTCAATTGTTAATATCGAAATGCTTCTTGTAGTATGACTTATTTACTGATACATTATGATTATGAATTGATAAGTAAATAATTGTAATTATAATAGTATATGTCCTAATATTAGTTTAATGCTAAGTTATTAAGATGATATAGTTCTATTATTAATAAATATTATTATGATTTATCAAGTGGCATTTATACCTTGTATTGATTTTGTATTCTCTATGGATGGTATGCTTTTATAGTCTTATTTATGTCACTTGGATGGTGGTGGTTACATGGATGAGTAAATTCCTGGATACTTGTCTAAAATGTGTTTCTCATTCTCCTTTAATTTATGCATGTAGTATTCTTTTATATTATTTATTAATTATTACTATTCAAACTTGTATAATATGATAGTATTGGGTTATGCAATTATTTCTATAATTGTATTGATATTATGGTATAACATAATAATTCTATGAGTATATTAAATATGGAATATATAGGTTATATGAATAATACATTGTGTATATGATTAATAATAATATGATATATGATTGAAGAATTATATATATATATGTGTGTGTGTGTGTGTGTGTGTGTGTGTGTGTGTGTGTAAAACAAAAACAAGTGTATGTATATAATACATAGCAGTAGTAAGTATGGTATATGGTATGAGTGTATGATAGTGTGTTGTACAATTAGTAATTGTTTTATTGTATAATATTAGAAAATTTTGGTGGTAGGATGTTTGGTTGTTTGAGGTGACTATGTATTTACATTGATTGATAAGTAGTGTGCTACATGCAAATAATTAGTAATGTAATCTATTATTATATATATCCTTATATGCTAATGATTCTATGTAATGTTATGATAAATAGCAACTAATTGATATGATTTCTATAGTTGATGTATGTTGTTTGATATTATTGGTTGCTATTGGATGTTATTGATTGACATTGGTTGATTAATGGATTATACATGTATGGAATTGTCAACATTGTATGTATGCCTATTATTGGTTGTCCTTGGTTGTTACGTGTATGATTGATGCATCTTGGTTGATCTCTTCTGGATGATGTATTCTGATTGATGTATTGTGATCATTGTATTATCCTTGATCAATCTTGGTTGATGTATTTTGGATGATGTATTCTGATTGATGTATTGTGATCATTGTATTATCCTTGATGAATCTTGGTTGATGTATTCTGATTGTGTATTTTGATTAATGCATTCCATTTGATGTATTATGATTTGTGTATTATGATAATTGTATTTTTCTTGATGAATCCTAGTTAATGCATTCTAATTTTGTATTCTAATTGATGTATTATGATTAATGTATTCTAATTGATGTATGATGGTTGATGTATTGTGGTTGATGTGCTTTGAATGATGTACTATGATTGATGCTCATATGGTTAGTTGACGAATGTATGGTTGTCCTTGGTTGATATTACATGATCGATATATGATTGATATACGTTGATATATTATGAATTGATGGCCGATGTATTTATGGATGATGTATGCATGAGGGTCATTGTATGGTTGATATTAGTTGATGAATAATATCTTTTTGAGTGATATCTAAGAAGAATTATGCTTTGTGTTGAGATGAAAAGTAATAGGTTGTTATGGCCTTTTTGGTTCTTAGTTAGATTAGAACGGTTGCATATAACTTCGCTTTGCTTGTTACATTAAAATGCAAAAGTATTTAGGTGATCTTTGAAAATATATATCCTCGTGATCTTTCTTGAAAGTATCTTGCTAGGGTATCCTTCTAGTATATCAAATACCTTTGTTGAAATGCAGCAACCGATCTCGCTCAGGAAATGCTCAGAAATTCGTAATTTATGTGTGTGTGTGTGTGTAATCCTTGGTGTTAAGTCAGTAATTTGTTTCTTCAATTTTTTTTTGACTTACATTTTATTCCAAGTTACTCTTTTGATTTAGTTTGGTTTTTGCTTCCTTTAAGAGATTTTTAGTTTTCAAGTGAAATTTTGAGCTTTTGCCTTTAGACTTTTTGTTTTATTTTTTGATCCCATAGATTATTGAAGGGTTTTAAAAGGTTATCATGTCAAATAATGGACTCACAAATTTCATTACAAGCCTACTCATCACTCAAACAACTTTTAAACTTCATGCAAAATGACAAAAAGTTGTAAAACAACGCCAAAATAGGGTTAATTTTATTCTTGTAGCACAAGTGGGAAAAAACAACAAAGGAGTGCTATAAGAATATCAGGATTGATAATTCCTCTGATTTTTTAGCAAAATTTTGGCATATTTTCGAATGGTGAGTGACTAATCACATGCTTTGAAAATTTTGCTACGTCCTGTCTCAAGAATCATCATGAGAATAGGTGGTTTCATGACGTGAAGGAAGATAGTGGTCATCATCAGTTATAATGCAGCCCCTCATGACAAATACCCACATAAAACGATTCTGATGAGAAGATAGTTTTTCCCTATCTTAATTTCAAAGTTGAAAACTCATAGTGCACCGATGATTTAGGCCAAAAGCCCAGAAATGTTGTTTCAAAGCTCGGTTGGGGTTTTTTGGAGGTTACCTGTAGATTAGTTTTTTTTTTTTTATTCTGCCACCTGTAATCAAATTGAGTATAGGAAGACACTTGTTCACTTCAATCCAGTAATTAAATAGCACGAAGACTGGCTTAAATCAACTGCAATTGAGCATTAAAGAGGTATTCCGCGAACGCCCAGAAATGTCTGTTAATTTGGGGCTTCCTTGCTGAACATTGTTTTATCAAAATTGATTAAACCAGATGTCAATATATGCTTTAAAAAATGTGTTTGTCGAAGAAACAAGAAGATCAACAAATCAAGAAGTAGGCAGATAAAGGGAAAGTCCTTATAAGAAAATTAGGTCAGAAGGTAAAAAATGAAGACAAAGAGGAGGTGAAGCCTGAAGAAAACTTAGAGCCTGTGAAGACTAAAACTCAAATGCCTTCAGCTGGTGTTAAGGGAAAGTATTCATTGTTTATAGAAGAGGAAGTACAACCTTTGAAAAATTTGACACTAGTAGAATTTTCCGATGAAGTTAAAGCTGCTGTTCCAGAGGAGGTTGATGTACATGAAGAGGAGTTGCAGACCAAGCAGAGGAGTCCTATTAACATTATGTTAGATGATGAAGGGTATTTATTAGACGAAGATCAACCTATTGCTAAAACTGAAGATAAGGCTGAAACATGCAGAGAATTCTCCACTTCAGAAATCAAAACAGTCAAACCTAATAGGAAGAAGAAAAGGATTGAAGTGATAGCCCCATATTGGAGGCCTAAAACCAGGCCAACGAATAAGATAAGGTGGAATATGAAGAAGCTACTCAATCCTAAATTGAATACCAAGCAAGTGACCGTCCTTGATGATATTTCCTCAGGTGAAGAATCAGAATTTGACACAATGAACATTAAAAGCAAGGGAAAAAACAGTTGCCAAAGCTTCCTCTTCTCATCCTATAAAAGTAAAAGGATCATCGCACTCAGAAGCTGTAATACCTCCTGTTGAAGATCAAGAATGGGAAGAGGAAGATGAACTCATACTTAGGCAAGAAGGTATTCTGGAAAGCCCTAATATTCCTGATATTTCCAGAGACCTGTTAAATAAGGATGCAGACATTTTCAATAGGTTTGACATACTTGAGATGCCCAGTTATGAACAAGAGATCATGACAGAAAGGTCTGTTGATTCATATAAAGAAAACTTGCAGAAAATTATTAAGCAGTACAAACAACAGATGAACTATATGCAAGAGATCAATGAGGGGATGATGATGGCTAACAGAAGGCTTAGAGAAGATCTATAGGATGTCAATGACAATTTTCAGGAGCTGACAGCAGTATCTAAAGAGGCTTTAAAGAGAAAACGAGCCACTTACTTGCAATGCACAGAGTTGAAAAAGACAGTCAAAGATTTGCAGTAGAAAAATGAGGAGCTCACCAATAGAGTTGCTGACATGGAAGAAGAGCAGAGGAGAGCTAGGAAGAAATATCAAGCATTAGATCGCATAGCTTTGCTGGCTGAAGCAGCTAAGGACCTATGAGTTAGTTATTGAATTAGTTTTTTTTGTTATCTCTTTTTGAGAAACACATTAGTTAGTGTTTACTATTTTTAGAAAATATCATGTTGTGTAATATTGTACATTTTACTTTATCTCATCGAGTTGATGAAAGGCATTTAGGGTTAGATCCCTAACTGATTTTGTAAGGAGCAGTATTTAGAGAGGTTAGAAATTCATTTAGAGGGTTCGATTTTTGGGATAGCTTCAGGAGGTCTTCAGACTTGTTCATGAGTTAAGTATCAAAACTCTTGTATGTATTTGATGATAAAATTATCAGATATATGACACTTTTCACCCTTCAGTTCTGTGTTGGCTTCATTGTTCAGCTCGTTTAGTTGCTTAATTGATATACTCATTACAGGTTTATGTGTATATGCTGGTGATGCTTGTCTTTTATGAATGAACTTCAATACTGTGTTCTGTTGGATCTTGTTGAATATATTATGCATCTTTGTCTTCTTTTGTTTATGATTCAGTTATTACTTTGCTCATGAGTGTATTCCCTGTCCTTCCCCAAAGTTTATAACCAAGAAAATACATCAGAAACCCTAAAACTAGTTTGTTTTATTGAGTTTTATTTGAGATTGTGTTGGCTTGTTTCTTTGGCCTTGGAAACAATTTCTGGCACAAACATCTTTGGCATCGTTGCCGGGGACAAAGTTGAAGCACATTTTCCCTAGGATACTTATCTATTTTACTGGTTTAAGAGGTGGACTTAAACCAACACTTTTTGAAGGCTATTTTTCACCAAAGTTGTCACAGTGGCTTCTAGAGGAGTGGGAACTAGAAATAGACCTACTTCACCCTTCCAGTTGGGTGTGACAGACCCTAAACAGATATTGAGGATAGCAAGAAAGCTTAAAAGATCATAGTCATTACCCTCTTTATCTGATCCTGAGCAGTTAAATAGGTCATTAGTTTCATCTGTGTCAAAGAAAGAAGGAGAAACTTCACCTTGGGTAAAACCAACCATACCTGATAGTAGTTTCCAAATATTTACCAATCCTCAATCTTTTATAAAAGCCAAAATTGCCTCTACTGGAAAGATACCTCTCTTTCAGTTGAAATTAGGTAAAATCCCTTTTCAACCAAGTTCTAGCCAAACTTCTTCAGCATTCAAACCAGTCAGTCCAAAGATGGTAGCCCAAAACCCTCCCATAGACATGATGGACCAGATGGTTGCAGCTAGATATGAACCATTGGTCTTACCTCAGCCTTTAAATGCATTGCCTGGGGGAGATTACTAGAAGTATTTTCCCAGATTCAATGGTCAGGGGGAAACTACTTCTGAGGAACATTGGGAATATTTTCTTAGTTATACTAACAATCAGAACATTGAGCATAAAGATGTTTGGATGAGAGTGTTTGTCCAGAGCCTGGATGGAGATGTGAGGAAGTGGTTTAGATATTTTCCTGCCAACTCCATTACTATTATTGAAGAACTCCGTGATCTCTTTATGAGACAATGGAGTGATAAAAAAGAACACACCTATTACATAACAGAATTTGGAGCTCTGAGGAGGAAGAAAGATGAAACAATTGCAGATTTTTCAAAGAGGTTCAACAAAATGTACAGTAGGATTGTTGCTGAGATAAAGCCTACAGAAACATCAGCTAAATTGACTTATGCAAATGATTTTGATCATGAATTCTCTTTTTTAGAGAGAGAGAGGAGGCCTATATCTTTGCTGAACATGCAGGATGCAGCCTTAGAGGTAGAATCAAACATACTGGCTTCAAATACACTAAAAAGGGAAACAGATCAGCAGCTGTATGAAAGAAAAGGAAAGAAGGAAGCAGCCCCGGGTGTTTCATCTTCAATCTCTGATGAAGGGAAGATAGATGAAATGGCTAAGTTGGTAAAAATTTTGACTGCAAAACTGAATAAATTAGAGCTTGAGAAAAATTCTAACAAGCCTGCTCAAGAAGGTGAACGAAATCCAAACAATTAGAATCAGTTCAGAAGGCAATTTGCTCCTCATTTTATCCCTAGGGAACGAAGGAACAATGATATCCAGTGAGAAAGAAGGGAAAATGAAGACCAAAGAGTGCCACCACCTCTTTAGAACAATGTAGCTGACGAGGAAGAAGTTGATGAACAGCTGCTCTTTGAAGAGACTGAGATTGATCAAGATATGAATCATTTTGGAGAAGGATTCTCTAGAGGTTTTGTTACTAACGAAGAATTTTTGAATGCAGAATATTATGATGCTGACATGTTTGAAGCTGAAGATAACTTGGATTTGGAAAGGACTGGTGTAACTGCTGCTGTCCATCAGAATGGACTCAAGAAGACTATAAATCTTAGATCAGGCCCAAAGCAGGTGATCCAAGCTCAGAAGAAGAAAGCAACTGTTCCTGCTAAACAGATAGCTGATCCTATGACAGAGAAAAATCAAGCTGCAGAAAAATCAAAGAAAACAACAGAAATTGAAGAGGTAAATAAATCTGTCCAGAATTTCAGTTTGGAGAATGAATTAGGGAAGCTAAAGATTCCTGTACCCTTAACTGAACTCATAAGAATCCTTCATATAAGGAATCAGTCCCTAAAATGCTTAATCTAGCAAGTAATCAGCTTGTTTCAGACACAGTTAATTTGCAAGAGGAGAGACCTAAGATTTTCATTGGATCAGCCTTGGCTGGGAAGACTGAAAATGAGGCAGGAGCCTCACCTCCTTTTTATATCACTTTGACAGTCCATGAACAGATGATACACAATTGTCTGTTATATTCAGGAGCATCCCACAATTTGATGCCAAAGGCTGTTATGGAAGCTCTGGGATTGAGTATCACCAAACCCTACCATGATTTATATGCCTTTCATTCTCGAGCAGTAAAGTGTCTAGGAGTAATAAAATACATGGTTGTCAGCCTAGCTCAGTTTCCCATGAAAAGTGTGATCATGGATGTTGTGGTAGCTGATATCACACCGAAGTTTGGGTTATTGCTTTCCAGGTCTTGGGCAAAGAAGGTTGGAGGTACTTTATAAATGGACTTGTCTTATGCCACTATTCCTATGTTTGGTGGAGAAAATAGAAGGTTGTATAGAGAGCTGCAGTTTGCTTACATAGTGACAGATGATAAAAACCCCACAAATCACCCACTGTACTCTGTTGATAAAGACCTTGGTACATGCATGCTACATTTCAGTGAAGAGGATAATTTTGCTGGTCTGTTGCAAGTGGAAAAAGAACAGCCAATCAAATACAGCAGAGAGGAAGAAGATACACTGTGGCAATTGTATTTTGATGGATCCTCATGCAAAGAGGGTGCTAAAGCTGGAGTTCTTCTCAAATCCCCTGGAGGTGAAACAGTGAAGCTCATGTACAAGTTGGAATTTGTTACTACTAACAATACTGCTAAGTATGAGGCTTTGCTACTGGGATTAAAGGCTGCTAAAGAGTTGGGCATTTAGTAGATTGCTGCATTTGGCGACTCCGAACTAGTTGTTCAGCAAGTGAAGAGAAACTATCAAGTAAAGTAGGGTTTGTTGAAGCTTTATCGGAATGAGGTATGGTACATGCTTGAAAACTATTTTGTAGATTTTAATATTACCTATATTCCCAGGGATTACAATCAGACTGCAGATTCATTGGCTTTAGCTGCCACACACTTCAGAATTCCTAAAACCACTCAGTTGAGGTATCTAGTTGAAATAAGGTACATACCTTCTGTACCTGATAATGTAAAAAAGTGGAAAGTGTTTGAATATAATACTGAGATTAAAAGATTCCTAGAGCTTATAGATGAGTTTTCAAATTCCCTGATTGATCAGGATGAGGATGAAGAAGATGGACATGTAGATGAGTTTGCTGGAGATGAGATTGCTGGACATAAAATTATTGAGCTAAAGAGAAATTTCATTCCCAAAGGTTTAGTACCTCTGGAAAGAATATTTACAAAAGATGATACACCTTCAAATCCTGTTGTTCAATATTCAGAAGAGAATGTGATAGACTGCAATATTGGTTCAGCCAAACATCCTAGAATGGTCAGAATTTCTAAATCACTTACAGCTGAACAAAGAAGCAGGTATATCAAGATGTTAAAAGAGCATGTAGATGTTTTTGCATGGTCTTATGAGGAACTAAGAACTTATGATACAGGAATCATACAGCATAAGGTGCCTTTAAAACCAAATGTCAAACCTTTTCGTCAGAAAATACAGAGGATCAATCCAACTTTGTTTCTTGTAATTGAAAAAGAAATGAAAAAACTGTTGGATGCAAAGATAATAGTGCCTCTCAGGTATTCTTCCTAGGTGGCCAATTTGGTCCCTGTAAGAAAAAGGAATGGAGAGATTGGATTATGTGTTGATTTCAGAAACCTGAATAGATCTTCATTTAAAGAAAACTATCCTCTTCCTAAGATTGAACAGGTATTGCAGCAAGTAGTTGGGGCACAAAGGATCTCTATGGTGGATGGTTTCTCAGGGTACAATCATATTGCAATGCACCCTGATGATAAGGAGAAAACAACCTTTACAACTCCCTGGGGGACATTCATGTATAACAAGATGCCTTTTGGCTTGATGAATGCTAGAGCAACCTTTCAGAGAGCAATGGACATTGCCTTTTTGGGAGAAAAAGATAAGTTTGTGGTTATCTATTTGGATGATGTTACTGTTTTCTCACAGTCAGATGACAAGCATTTGAAGAATCTGAGGCAGGCCTTCTTAAAATGCAGAAAATTTGGCCTGTCTCTAAATCCAAAGAAGTCACATTTTGCTGTGTAAGAAGGTAAACTACTTGGCCACTTGGTGTCTGCTGATGGCATGAGAATAGATCCTGAAAGAGTGAAAGAAATACTGAAGATTAGTTTACCTAGGAGTAAAAAATATGTTCAATCATTCATTGGAAAGATCAATTTTCTGCGGTGGTTTATTCCCAACTTTGCTGAAACCATTAAACAGATCACAGCCATGCTGAAGAAAGATCAAGAAGTCAGGTGGACTTCTGAGGAAAAGGCTGCATTTGAGAAAATCAAAGTAGCTCTTACTGAAGAACCTGTATTGGTAAGTCCTGATTTTACCAAAGAATTCCTTACTTTCTCATTTGCATCAGAAGACACAATTGCAGCTGTCTTACTTCAGAAGAATAACGAAGGATTGGAACAGCCTATTTCCTTCTTCAGTAAAACTCTCACAGATTCTGAGCTGAAATACAGTATATTGGAGAAGCAGGCTTATGCTCTGCCTGATAGCGAAGAAAAAGAGGCAGGTGGATTGCAAAGATTATGGAGTATGATGTGGAGATCAGGCCTACTAAGCTTGTCAAGGGACAGGGTTTAGCCAAGCTATTGGTTGAATCAAATTATCAGGCACTGGGATTGCATGTCATGGCTGAAGAATCAGTTCCTGAAGAAGATCAAGCAATATTGGAAAAAGAGAAAATCATGGACTACTATTCATCATCATAATGGTATGCAGACATTGTTCATTCTCTATTGTTTTTGCAATGTCCTGAGAATATGGATAGGAAGGCTACTAGATATTTAAAGTTGAAAGCTAAGAAGTACTGTCTAGTGGAAGAACAACTGTTCTGGAAGGACCCAGGTGGCATTCTCCTCAGATGTTTGGACAAATCAAAGATTGAAGGAGTGATTTCTAAATCTCATGAGGGTGCTTGTGGGGGGAACAGATACTGGAAGACAACAACTTACAGAATTTTAAGAGCTGGATACTATTGGCCTTCCTTGTTTGCAGATGTTTATTAGTAGGTGAGAGCTTGTGTTCCCTGTCAGAAGTTTGTTGGAAAACAGAAATTGTTGTCTTTTTCCTTGAAGTCTATTGTAGTCAATGCCCCTTTTCAGCAATGGGGTCTGGATTTTATTGGAGAAATAAATCCAGTAGCTTCAGGACAGCACCATTGGATTCTTACTACAACAGATTTTTTCACTAAATGGGTGGAAGCCATCCCCACTAGGAATGCTACAGATAAATTCATCATGGAGTTCATTGAGGAAAATATCCTGAGTAGGTTTGGCTGTCCTCAGAAATTAGTGATAGACAATGCAAAGGCTTTCAAATCCAAGGCAATGGAGGCCTTTTGTGAAAGAAATGGCATCATACTAAAGCACTCAACTCCCTACTATCCTTAGGGAAATGGTTTGGCTGAATCCTCTAATAAGAACATCATTCAGAGCATTAAGAAACTGCTCAAGCATAACAAAAGATCATGGGATTAAATGCTGAAGTATGCATTATGGGCATATAGGATCACAGTGAAACAAGCAATTGGGACTTCTCCATTTCAGTTAGTTTATGGTACAGAGGTAGTTTTCCCTGTTCAGTTGGGAATTCCAGTGATGAAGTTTCTTCAGAACTATCAGGAGGATCCAAATGGCATGCAAAGAAGGATTTTTGAAATGATTGAGTTACATCAGAGCAGGGAAAAGGTAGATGAAAAATCACAGTTGTACAGATCCAAGATCAAAGACAGATTTGATAGGAACATCAAAGAAAATACTTTCTCAGTTGGTGACATGGTTCTGAGGTGGGATGCAAGGAAAGAACAAAAGGGTAAGCATGGTAATTTTGACAATCTCTGGTTTGGCCCTTTTCTAGTGTCCAAGGTTTTAGAGAATAATACTTTTATCCTACAGTCCCTGGAGGGTGAGGAGTTGTCGAGTCCCATTAATGGACGATTCCTCAAGCATTTCTACAGTTTATAAGAGGGTTTTTCACTTTTCATTATACATACCAGTGTGAGTGAAGCATAATAAAGACTCCATAGCCCAATGGAAGTTTTGCAGACAGATAGATAAGGTAGCAGACAGAAGGCACTGGTCTACAGGTTCTTGAAGCCTCGCAGGGAGGACTTCATCCCGCAGCTGGAGCCAGATGTTAAGTCAGTAATTTGTTTCTTCAATTTTTGTTTAACTTACATTTTATTCCAAGTTACTCATTTGCTTTAGTTTGGTTTTTTCTTCCTTTAAGAGATTTTTAGTTTTCAAGTGAAATTTTGAGCTTTTGCCTTTAGACTTTTTGTTTTATTTTTTGATCCCATAGATTAATGAAGGGTTTTAAAAGGTTATCATGTCAAATAATGGACTCACTAATTTCATTACAAGCATACTCATCACTCAAACATATTTTAAACTTCATGCAAAATGACAAAAAGTTGTAAAACAACGCCAAAATAGGGTTAATTTTATTCTTGTAGCACAAGTGGGAAAAAACAACAAAGGAGCGCTACAAGAATATCATGATTGGTAATTCCTCCCATTTTTTAGAAAAATTTTGGCATATTTTCGAATGGTGAGTGACTAATCACATTCTTTGAAAAGTTTGCTACGTGTTGTCTCAGGAATCATCATGAGAATAGGTGGTTTCATGACGTGAAGGAAGATCGTGGTCATCATCAGTTATAATGCAGCCCCTCGTGACAGATAGCCACATAAACCGATTCTGATGAGAAGACAATTTTTCCCTATCTTAATTTCGAAGCTGAAAACTCATAATGCACCGATGATTTAAGCCAAAAGTCCAGAAATGTTGTTTCAAAGCTCGATTGGGGTTTTTTGGAGGTCACCTGTAGATTAGTTTTATTTATTTATTTATTGCGCCACCGGTAATGAAATTGAGCACAGGAAGACACTTGTTCACTTCAATCCAGCAATTAAATAGCACAAAGACTGGCTTAAATCAACTGCAGTTGAGCATTAAAGAGGTATTCCGCGGACGCCCAGAAATGTCTGTTAATTTGGGGCTTCCTTGCTGGACACTGTTTTATCAAAATTGCTTAAATCAGATGTCAATATATGCTTAAAAAATTGTGTTTGTCGAAGAAACAAGAAGATCAACAAATCAAGAAGCAGGCAGATAAAGGGAAAGTCCTTGTAAGAAAATTAGGTCAGAAGGTAAAAACTGAAGACAAAGAGGAGGTGAAGCCTAAAGAAAACTTAGAGACTGTGAAGACTAAAACTCAAATGACTTCAGCTGGTGTTAAAGGCAAGTATTCATTGTTTACAGAAGAGGAAGTACAGCCTTTGAAACATTTGACACTAGCAGAATTTTCCAATGAAGTTAAAGCTGCTGTTCCAGAGGAGGTTGCTGTACATGAAGAGGAGTTGCAGACCAAGCAGAGGAGTCCTATTAACATTCTGTTAGATGATGAAGGGTATTTATTAGAAGAAGATCAGCCTATTGCTAAAACTGAAGATAAGGCTGAAACATGCAAAGAATTCTCTACTTCAGAAATCAAAACAGTCAAACCTAATAGGAAGAAGAAAAGGATTGAAGTGATAGCCCCATATTGGAGGCCTAAAACCAGGCCAGTGAATAAGCTAAGGTGGAATATGAAGAAGCTACTCAATCTTAAATTGAATACCAAGCAAGTGCCTATCCTGGATGATATTTCCTCAGGTGAAGAATCAAAATTTGACACAATGAACATTAAAAGCAAGGGAAAAACAGTTGCCAAAGCTTCCTCTTCTCATCCTGTAAAAGTAAAAGGACCATCACACTCAGAAGCTGTAATACCTCATGTTGAAGATCAAGAATGGGAAGAGGAATATGAACTCATACTTAGGCAAGCAGGTATTCTGGAAAGCCCTAATATTCCTGATATTTCCACAGACCTTTTAAATAAGGATGCAGACATTTTCAAGAGGTTTGACATACCTGAGATGCCCAGTTATGAATAAGAGATCATGACAGGAAGGTCAGATAAAGAAAACTTGCAGAAAATTATTAAACAGTACAAATAGCAGATGAACTATATGCAAGAGATCAATGAGGGGTTGATGATGGCTAATAGAAGGCTTAGAGAAGATCTACAGGATGTCAATGACCATTTTCAAGAGCTGACAGCAGTATCTAAAGAGGATTTAAAGAGAAAAAGAGCCACTTACTTACAATGCACAGAGTTGAAAAAGACAGTCAAAGATTTGTAGCAGAAAAATGAGGAGCTCACCAACAGAGTTGCTGACATGGAAGAAGAGCATAGGTGAGCTAGGAAGAAAGCTCAAGCATTAGATGGCATAGCTTTGCTGGCTGAAGCAACTAAGGACCTATGAGTTAGTTATTGAATTAGTTTTTTTTGTTATCTCTTTTTGAGAAACACGTTAGTTAGTGTTTACTATTTTTAGAAAATATCATGTTTTGTAATATTGTACATTTTACTTTATCTCATCGAGTTGATGAAAGGTAGTTAGGGTTAGATCCCTAACTGATTTTGTAAAGAGCAGTATTTAGAGAGGTTAGAAAGTCATTTAGAGGGTTCGATTTTTGGGATAGCTTCAGGAGGTCTTCAGACTTGTTCATGAGTTAAGTATCAAAACTCTTGTATGTACTTGATGATAAAATTATGAGATATATGACACTTTTCACCCTTCAGTTCTGTGTTGGCTTCATTGTTCAGCTCGTTTAGTTGATTAATTGATATACTCATTACTGGTTTATGTTTATATGTTGGTGATGCTTGTCTTTTATGAATGAACTTCAATACTCTGTTTTGTTGGATCTTGTTGATATATTATGCATCTTTGTCTTCTTTTGTTTATGATTTAGTTATTACTTTTCTCATGAGTGTATTCCCTGTCCTTTCCCAAATTTTATAACCAAGAAAATACATCAGAAACCCTAAACCTAGTTTTTTTTATTGAGTTTTATTTGAGATTGTGTTGGCTTGTTTATTAGCCTTGGAAACAATTTCTGGCACAAACACTTGGCATGTGCTACGATTTGATATTCCCGGTACTGAGATAACTGTGTGTACATCCTTGTTTTGAATATGAACTAATTTGAAGAATGGAAATGGAGTCTATACTTGCTTGATAAACCTAGTGTGTAAAGGAACCTCACAGACCAATCTAGAAGGCTGGTTTTCTTCTTTGCACACACTGAATAGCACTAGAAGGGAAGGCATGGCCTGAGATACTGTGTAGTAGAGAAGGGAATGCTTCCTTGTGTTGGGTGTGTAATTATTTAGAAGTCAGGGTAGATCTGGTGTGGGTGTTCATAGCTCTGGGGTTTAGGTCACTATCTTAGCAATTAGTCTTTCCACCTCCTTGGCATCCTGATAAACCCAACTGGAAGGGTGGCTTGGTTGGTAGCTTGATAAACCGATCTGTTGGCTTGGCTGTGTCTCATGTGAATTTGGCTAAGTGTAAACCATTTTGTATGTAATCTTGATAAACCCAACTGGAAGGATGGCTTGGCTGGTAGCCTGATAAACCCATTTGTTGGCTTGGCTGTGTCTCATGTGAATTTGGATAAGTGTAAACCACTGCCTGTGTAAGGATGATAAACCCAACTAGAAGGATGGCTTGGATGGTAGCCTGATAAACCCATATGTTGGCTTGGTTGTGTCTCATGTGAATTTGGCTAAGTGTAAACCACTGCCTATGTAAGGCTAATAAACCCAAATGGAAGGATGGCTTGGCTAGTAGCTTGATAAACCCATATGTTGGCTTGGTTGTGTCTCATGTGAATTTGGATAAGTGTAAACCGCTGCTTGTGTAAGTTTGATAAACCCAACTCTGTTGGATTGACTTAATTTTATTGTATCCTTGGCTATGGGTGAAGTCTGCTAGTGTTCCTTATTCCGTGGGGAAATCATCCCCAGCTCGGGGGTGTAAGTGTTGCTGAGAGATTAAAGAGAACAATGGTCTATGGTTTTGTGGAATGTTGTAGCGACATAGCTGGTTGCAAGACAATCTTCTTTTAAGGTAAGTATTCCCTTGTATTTTATTTCCACAACTGTATTTTGTTTATGAAATACTATGGACATGCTAAATGCTTGAATGTATGATTTTTCTTATGTTGTATGGTGATAATGTATGCATATGTGTATCTTTAAGTTCATGCATTTTTATATTATGTTAATGGGGATTAGATTTCCTGAGTTGATATATGTTAGTCGTATCCTCTCCGCTGAGTAGAGGGGTGGGGACATGATAGTGGTATGAATTGTTGAAATATTGTAACTTCGAAGAATATTTTATATTTATCTTTTGTTGTCCCTGATGGTCCTACTGGGAGAACCACTTGTATTATCTTGTACCTCAATTCTTCTAATCGGAAGAACTAATAAGAGTCATGAGGCAGTCCCCTCTAATTGTAAAGGTGGGTCATTAGCACCCCAGTGTGGTTACTTGAGCCTACATGTGTAACTCGAGCCTACATGATTAACTCGAGCATACATGGTAGATGAGTTAAATTAAGTGAACGGATGAATATAAATGGAGGTGTAGTGCTCCTCATTTGACACACACACTCTCACTTCTGCAGCACATTATTAGAGAAGAGAAGAGTAGCTGGAGAAGGAGGATCAAGCTTTGATCTCCTTGTTGGTTTTACCTTTTATCTTTTTGGGGCATTTATATTGAGGAAGCTTTTGCTGGGTTTTTCCCTTTAGGGTTTTCCCAGGAAAAATATTTGTGTTCCTTTTGTATGGTTGTTCTTGTCTATCTTTTAGTGATCCTGTTTATATGCTTTTGTTATGAATTTGAAATGAAATACTAATGATCTAGCTTAGCATATGAAAATTTAACATGGTATCAGAGCCACCCTGAAGGAAGACATTGTGCAGCTAAAGAATCTAGGGATTATTACTTTTTTGGTCTCTATCCACAATCAATCAGCAAAAGAAGGCTAGACTGTCTCTCCATTGAAGGTCACATCTTTCTGTCGAAGCGGAATTTGATTTCGAGCATTTTCAGTTTTGGTGCGGATAATTAGGGCTTTCTACAGAAGAGGAATTTTTGATTGAGCCCGACATAGAATTTTTATCGTCATAAAAATAAAAGTTTAGAGACCTGGATCAATAAATTTTGTTGGGTGAAACTCCGGGAAAGTCTAACCCTAGTTTGACCTCGAGCTAGAAAAACCCTAAATACTCAAACTGCTACGTTTTGGTACATTCGCTATATCCTGAGATTGGAGAAGGATCAAGAGCTGAAAATGTAAGCTACTGAAGATAACATCCTGATGTACACTGTGTCCAACATTTTGCCTCATATTCTCTATATTCTGGGAGATATGATTCCTCCAAGTTAGGGTTCCAGCCTCTTCTAGAATTCATCCCTAAACATGACACCTGGGGATAATTGCTGTAGATTGGGGTACAGAGGTCCAAATGGAATTCCTTAAGATGTTACAGAAATATAATAGAATTTAATTTCTGTGGTTTGAGGTTCAGAACTAGACGATGAAATAGTGACACGTGGCAAGCTGTACAACTTTGCTATTCTGAACAGTCCTGTAACAGGTCACCTTGGAAAAATGATCATAAATCCCAATTGGTGAAACCAATTCTGATGAAAACTATATTGGATCAGGGACATGTTAGGTTACCTCAATAATAAATTACAGACATAGAGGAGCATCATTTTTATAGATATCACAGGAACATTGATAGGCATTTCTGCAGAAGAAATTGGAAAAGTAGGGCTTACTGTTCCGGGAGCTTCCCTCTACTGTTTTTAGAAAAGGAGTACATTGGAAAACTCCATTTGAAGAGATATATAATTCTATCCAATTAGATATAAAATATTCCAAGTTTTGAAAATTAGGGTTTCTCTAACAAACCCTAGATCAACCAGCCCCGGAAGCAGGACATACACCTCAAATCGGTAAGATCTAATCTTTTGCTATTTGCATTTGAGGTTTTCATTTCAAAGTGATCTATCACATCAGCTTGATGATAATCTTGATGAAGTGGACAACTTCCAAGCATGGAATTATTTGATATCTCTGAAGAAAATGAATTGGACACCTACATGAATAGAGAGGTTCCAGAGGGAGATAAGGATCAAAGCCTTACACCATAAAAACTTGGTCAAGGCCAAGAAGATCATTGTTTATTCAGTCAGGGATCAACTTGTACCACAAGTGTCTTCCCTAAAGAAACTGAAAGATATGTTTGATTCCTTGACCAAGCTATTTGAAGGAAATAACATACATCAGAAGATGACCTTATGAAACAAATTGAAGAGGTAAAAGAAGAAGTGAAGAATGCAGAAGTGGTGATAGCCACCTTGAATGGCATCCTAGGATCATGGGATTCACTCATGAGAAGAATGTATGCTAGAAGGAAGTGATTACTTTCAGCTCAACTCATAAGAAGAGAAGAATAAGATGGGAGCAATTGAAGATCAAGCTTCCACCATTCAAAGAAGATCCCTCATGCGATGAGGAATATGAAGAACTCAATTCTTGAAGAACCTCTTTTTCATCTTATCATTTGGATAAGAAATGATGGTTTCATGAATGAAGAATATGTTAAAGCAGAATGATCAAGATGGAGTCTACCCATGAAACAAATAAAAGATAAGTATTCAATTGTGATTTCATGATATTGTTTTGTTTTACATTTTATTATATTCAGTTGATGTGTTATGCATGATAGATTGTTTGCATTAATGACTGTATACTACTAATATGCATGTGATGGCTAAGTGGGTCATGGTGCTATACAACTCTCCATTGCTACTTATCTAGAATGAAGCCTCCTTGCTGACATATTGGATTAGTGCACAATCTCAATAATGTCATGATAGAGATGGAAGGCATCTAGAAAGTTTCTGTGAGATATGGATGAATGTTGTATTGGCTAAACAGTCACATGATCCATAAGAATTTGTCATTATGAATATTTTTTATGAAATATTTCTAACCATGCAGTTGGTGCATTTGAATTGTAGGAAAGGTCCCGTACAACCTCCTGCAAGAAGGATGAGACTTGTTTTGAAGAACAAGTGATGACAATTCAAGATTCACTGCAATAAAATCTGAAGCTCCCAGGGTCAGAGACACCATGATGGAAGAAAGAGCTTCAGAGAGAGCAGTAGATCCACCTTGAAGGATGAGGACCACCATGGGTACGAGAGATAACTCAAGATGAAGAAAAGAATGCTATGAAAGAAGCTATGATCAAAGAATAATAGTTGATCGTGGGGAATGATGTATACGATATGATTTCGAGACATAAAGGGAAATATGTAGTATCCTCCATATGGATCTACAAGAACAAGTGTACAAAGCAAGGTTCATGATTTGCCTCAAAAAGAATAGACCATGACATGACATACTCTATTGACCAATATATATCAAGCATAGAACCACCTGTACAGAATGAAGAGGGAAGATGATACTCCACTCCAGGGGGAGTGACTACAGAAGATATTTGAGTTCAACATGGTACGACATGATGGATAGCTTCGTGATGGATCAAGACTTTACCAAGAGTAAATTGGGTTCCAACCTTTAAGGTTGAATGCAGAAGACTAGGATATGTTGATGACCTAACAAGATGAACTCATGGAAGATGTTATGATGAAATAATACTAGAATAATGTTTGGGATATAGTACTCAAACCAGAAAGCAAGAATGTGGTATCTTCCAAATGGATTTGCAAGATCAAATATGTTGCTGATAAAAGTAAGGAAAGACTTGTGGCTAGAGGTTTCTATAAGAAAGAGGGAATTAATTATGAAGAGACACTTACTCCAAGAAATAAGGTACACTTTTTTCAGAACTATCCTGGTAGTTTCTTCCATAATGAAGTAAATACAAGACTTCCTTAATGGAATGATTGAGGAAGAGTTTTACATCGAATAGTCACAAGGATTTGAAGTTGAAGACACATGGACTCACATATGCAAGTTAAAGAAGGCCCTCTATGGCCTGAAGCAAGCTCCTAGAGCTTTGTATGGAAGAATAGATAGTTTCCTGACGAACATGGGCTTTGCCAAGAGTAAAGTCAATCCTAACCTTTACTACAAGGTTGTAGAAGAAGAACCTGTCATCCTGTTATTATATGTGGATGATTTATTCTTGACATGGAATGAGAAATAGATCATGGAAAGAAAGAAGAAACTAGAAGAAGAATTTGAGATGAAATACCTTGGGTTAATGCATTATTTCCTAAGTCTGGAAGTATGGCAAAGTTCAGTAGGAATCTTTCTCAACCAGGGAAAGTATGCGGTAGAGATATTGAAGAGATTCAATATGTTGGAATGCAAATCCATGGCCACACCCGTGGACTCCAACCTGAAGCTGTTAGTTGATGAATCTTCAGAGTTAGTGGATGTGACTCATTACAGACATATCATTGGGTCATTGATGTACTTATCAAATACCGGACCAGACATTTGTTTTGCTATGAACACCTTAATTCAATATCTTATTCAACTAAGATGGGTTCACCTACTAGCTCCAAAACATGTGATGAGATATCTAAAAGGGACTATAGACCTTGGTCTATACTATGATGGTAGCCATGACTACATATTGTATGGCTATACAGATATAGATTGGGTTGGAAGTATCTCAGACAGGAAACGCACATCAGGTAGATGCTTTTGTTTGGGGTTTGCTATGAGTTCATGGTTTAGCAGGAAACAACCCAGTGTTTCACTTAGAACAACAAAATAAGAATACATAGAAGATTGCTCTACTAAGTTGTGAAGCCATATGGCTTTGGAAGCTGATATCAGGTCTCCTTGACCTGAATATGGATACTACATTGATTCTATGTGATAACGAGAGTTGTGATAACAGAGAACCCTATGTTCCGTCATAACACATAGAAATCCGGTATTTCTATAGACAAGATAAATATGTAGATGATGATGTTTTAGTATTCCCATACTAAAGATATAGATGATGCTTTCAGTATTCACATACTGGAGATACAGATGGTGATAGTTTAGTATTCACATACTAAATATGTAGATGATGATGGTTTAGATGGTGATGTGCTGACGAAGCCTCTGTCCCGAGTAAAGTTTGAACACTTTCAAGACAAGCTTGGTGTGGTTTGGAAAGACCTTCCTTGAAAGGGGGAGTAGTGATGCTGCAATGGGATTGTATCATCCTGGGACATATGTCCAGAAGTGATCTAGAGACCTCGGTCTTCGAGAATGAAGAGGGATTGTATCATCCTGGGACATATGTCCAGAAGTGATCCGGTGACCTCGGTCATCGAGAATGTAGCAGGATTCTATCATCCTTGAACTTTGGTTCAGAACGGATTCAGTGAACTTTGGTCATCGAGAAGGTGGTAGGATTTTATCATCCTTGGACTTCGGTTCAGAACGGATCCAACGAACTTCGGTCATCAAGAAGGTGGAAGGATTGTATCATCCTTGTACTTTAGTTCAGAATGGATCCAGTAAACTTCGGTCATCGAGAAGGTGGCAGGAATGTATCATCCTTGAAATTTGGTTCAGAACAGATCCGGTGAACTTCGTTTATCGAGAAGGTAGTAGGATTGTTTCATCCTTGAACCTCGGTTCAGAATATATCCACTGACTTCGGTACTCGAGAACGTGTGTTGATCCCATAATTTCGAAAGGAAGGATCGTTAGTAACTCTGCAAAGACATAAATCCCTTAATTCTGGAAGGAAGGATCATTGAATTGATCCCGTAATTCCAATAGGAAGGATTGTCTTAGTTCCACAGATGTGTTTATCCTGTAATTCCGAAAGGAAGGATCGTTACTAACTCCATAAAGACTTGATCCCGTAATTCCAACAGGAAGGATTTTCTGAGTTCCACAGATGTGTTGATCCTGTAATTCCAATAGGAAGGATTGTCTGAGTTCCACAAATGTGTTGATCCCGTAATTCCGAAAGGAAGGATCGTTAGCAACTCCGTAAAGACATAAATCCCGTAATTTTGAAAGGAAGGATCATTAGTAGCTCCATAAAGACTTGATCCCGTAATTCCAAAAGGAAGGATCGTCTGAGCTCCACAAATGTGTTTATCTGGTAATTCCAAAAGGAAGGATCGTTAGTAACTCTGTAAAGACCTAAATCCCATAATTTCGACAGGAAGGATCATCTGAGTACCACATACATGTTGATCCCGTAATTCTGAAAGGAAGGATCATGTTGATGTTTTGATGATGATGATGTCGATGTTTTGATGATAATGATTTTATGATGATGATGATGTACTGATCGAAAGATCAGAGTGTGATGATGATGATATTTTGATGTTTTGATGATGTTGAATGTTTTGATCATAATGATGTTTTGATGATGTTGATGTTTTGATGATGATGATGTTTTTATGATGATGATGATGTACTAATCAAAATATCATAGTATGATGATTATGTACTAATTGAACGATCAAGAGTATGATGATGATGATGTACTGATCGAAATATAAGAGTGTGACGATGATGATGATCAGTATGTGATGATGATGACATACTTATCAAAAGATCATAATATGATGATGATGATTCTGTTCAAGAGTTGAAGTATGATGATGGTGTTGATCATGATGTTACTAATCAGAATGTGATGATGTTGCTGATCGAAAGGTCAAAATGCTGAAGATGTCTTTGCTGATCGAAAGATCAAAGTGCTGAAGATGTTGCTACTGATCGAAAGGTCAAAGTGTTGAAGATGTTGCTGAAAATGTTGCTGATCGAAAGGTCAAAGTGCCGAAGATATTGTTGATCAAAAGGTCAAAGTGCCCAAGATGTTGCTGATCGAAAGGTCAAAGAGCTGAAGATGTTGCTGCTGATTGAAAGGTATAAGTGTTGAAGATGTTGCTGATCAAAAGATCAAAGTGTTGAAGATGTTGCTGATCAAGAGGTCAAAATATGCTGATGTTGATTAAAGAGTTTCTGTTGTCAAATATTGAAGATGAAGACTATATGATGTTGAAAAGCTTCCAATGATATGATAGATGTGTTACCCTAATGATGTTGATGATGTCCTCTCCTACTATTGTTGTTGTTGATGTTGTTGTAGAATACCCTTCTCACTAAGGGGGAGTGTTGAAATACTGTAACTTCAAAGAATATTCTATATGTATCTTTTGTGGTCCCTAATGGTCCTACTAGGAGAACCACTTATATTATCTTGTACCCCGATGCTTCTAATCGGAAGAACTAATAAGATTCATGAGGTAGTCCCCTCTAATTGTAAAGGTGGGTCATTAGCACCCCAGTGTGATTACTTGAGCCTACATGTGTAACTCGAGCCTACATGATTAACTCGAACCTACATGACAGATGAGTTAACTTAAGTGAATGGATTAATATAAATAGAGGTGTAGTGCTCCTCATTTGACACACACACTCTCCATGTTCAGTACTGTCTCCCTTTTCAGGTTATTTCTAGGTATAGTTCTTGTGATGGTCGTTACTCAAATGTTAATTTATACCATCTCAAGATTTTAATGGCTTTAACTGGTTCGAAATTGAACTTACCCTATTTTCTCCTTCATCGTCGACATAGAATAACTGTAACAGTTCATCGAACTACAGTGAATCAAAGTCATAGTTGATTTCATTATGGCCTAATTAAAATTTTGGTTTAGTATCAATTAGCTATGATGAGCATAACATGGGATGAGTTTTTAAGTGATAATGGTTTTTGGTTAACCTGCTTCTGGCCTACTTGCTTACCCAAAACTCGTATTAAACGAAGAAGGTATTTGTAAAAAGAAGTAAATGAAGAGTCTGATCCTATAGCTGATCATGAAGGGATTGATAAACTCTGTATTATAGCTGGAATTCAAGAGTTCCATACTTCAAACCCTCCCAAGCAACCCAAGGAGAAAAATGAAGTAAAAGGCAAAGGTAAAAGCCTGTTCAATACACACTCTGTTAACTTATCCTTTGATTTGCATCCTAAGACAATATCAGGGGAAGGTAAAAACAAGTTAAGGGGAGTAAATCTCAAAGATGACAATAAAATTCTTGAACTAGTTATGGGAAAATTTGAAACAACAAGTCAAATATTTACTAGAATTATGGTAAGTCTTTCAATTCCAAAGAATATGGAACAGAATAGTGAACCTATCTTTGTTAACGATGATAGTGAACAAGAAAATGAATCTCCTCCTCATGGAACACCATTCAAAGATTTTTAACATGAACAAATTAGTAATCATGGTAATTCTGTGGATAATTCACCATTATCAGCACAACTAGAACATGAAGTTCAGTTTAATCCAACATTGAATGATGAGTGTTCTTTAGAAGAGAATTTAAAGGTTTCAAAATAATCAATCAAACTTTCCCAGCAACATAAGGATAAGCGATTAAAAGAAGAAGAAGAAGAAGATCGTGGTATTTTTAAAACAGAGTTACAGAAATAGAAGAATGAATTACTTATGTGGGTGGATAGATGGCAACATATGAAGGCAAAGAAGGACATATATAAATCAGAGAAGAAGTTGTTAGCTGCGTCAAATGAAAAATTGTTGAAGAATTAAAAACGCCATGAAGAAAAAATCCTAATACTCAGAGCTAAGCTATTGGAGGCAAGGAAATCCATCAAGCTAAAAATCGCAACTTAACAATTTATTCTATTTTTTTTCTATGATTTTGATTGTGACAGGTAAATGAGCAATTTAATGAACATCCTACAGAATTGAATATTCTGTAGGATTGTTTTATATTTTTATTCTCTTTTTATAATCGTAATCATAATTTAATGAGGAACTTATATTTTAACTGTTTGCTACAGGTGTACCTATGATATAAATACATCGAATCAAATGGAGATGGTTTTGCTAACTGGTATGCATCTTTGAAGCTACTTTTGCATTGATGGCTGACATATATTCTGGATGGTTACGCTCCATTTGCTTCATTGGAAGATCATTTTTCCAGGTGCCTGTTTTGGTGTAAATTAAGTCTTGTCGACAATTGAAAGAATCTGGGGATGGTTATGAATAATCTTAACAACTGTTAAGAGATTGTTTTTACTATTTTTGTAAATAGATCCTAGAATAACTCAAAGACGGTTAATTTTTTTAGGTATATAAGTCCCAAATAATTTTTGAGTAAGGGGTTGGAGTTTGTATGAAAATACTTATACTGAGACTTGAGATTTTTTACTTTTGGGTATTCGAAAAGAATTATCTCTTTCTTGGATCTCTCAGAAGCACTGTTTCTTGGAACTGGTATCATTTATGATAAATGTTTTTTGAAACATCTCTCTCTCTCTCTCTCTCTCTCTCTTTGATTTTCTTAGTTTATATATATATGACAATGCTTGGTTGTGATTGATGTATAATTTGTAAAAGACCTACTCTAATCGCTTATTAGTTATTTCTTTGTTTGATATTACTTATACATTTGATGATCTATTTTTTAAATATCTGTATTGTAACGAATATTTTAAAATTGTTAGCTAATTATCATTATTGTTCAAGTATCGAAATACTGAGTATTAATTATCTTTTGATAGCTATTACTATTGAATATTGAAGCAATTTCTTGTTTCAATATTTCTTGTTCATAGAATTTATAAAATCAGATTTTTTTTTTTTAGTTTCAATTCTGTTAAGTTTTCTTACTGAATTGGAATTATTCTCCTTTCAGATATACTTATCATCAATTGATAGTTGATTTAGTTTGTTAAACTTGCTCTCAGTTGATATAGGGTAGTTAGTTAGTTTTAATTCATAGTTTTAATTTAGTTTAATTTTAATAACTGTAAATAGGATTTAAATTATATTATTTTGTTTATTTTAGGTTTAAAATAGTTCTTTAACTAGAAACTGAAAACAAAAACCAAAGAAAAAAGGAGAATTTCATTAGGAAAGCAATTTTAGGATGATTTAAACTTAAGAACTGACATTAGGGCTAGATAAACTTTAGATTAAGAGAAGATACATTTTGTTGATTTTTTATATTCTCCTTAAGAGGATAAATTCAGCTGGTAGAAGGAGACCATAACCTACAAGATTTAGTCATCCTAAACACACCGAGGGATTTTTTAAGCGCTTTGTGTCGACTATTTCTCCTTAGTTGGCCCAGGTCAGAAAATCAGGCCAACAGGGAGGCATACTTTTTATAGGCCAAGTTATAAGTTATAATTGTGGAAAACCTTGACATGTTGTCAGAGATTGCACTAATCCTACTACGACGTGTTCGTATTGCAAATTATTTGACCAAAATTTCGAAGAAATCCTTAGTTGATTGTGAAATGGTAGGAAAGGAATGTGGGAAATAAAAAACCACCTCAGAATCCCATTCCAAACATCTAAAAGATCTTCGTTGAACCAAGGGATCTGAATAATGTTGTGGTGACAAGAGGAGGTGTTGAAGCTAGAGAAGATCAATAAGCACGATATGAAAAACCACGAGTGTGGTAAAAAACACAAAAGAAATATCCATTTGATATCCAAAAAGAAAAGGAAGTGTTCTTGGATGCATAGCATGAATTCATAGACAGAAATCAATTTTTGACTTCTACTGTTGTACTAAATGAAGGGCCAACCTTGGAGATGCCTTAAAGGTTTGAACGATTATTTCAAAAGAAACAGACGCAAAAGGTTAGTAAACTAAAAGAATTCTATAAAATTTGGTTAACATTAATACAATATAAATATGTTGTTGCACAACTATTATCCTTAGTCGTAGAAACTCAATCAATTGTGCAACCAGAAACGAGGGTTAACCATATTGAGAAATGATTGAAAACTGATCATCTGAGAATGACTACCCATATAGGATATTGTTATATGGAATATAATATTATGGAATTTTACTCTAGTATTAACATTCTTAAAAGATATACATGGGAAATATGAGACTAGTATGGTCTCTTGTCCAACTAAGATTAGTCTTTCAGTCAAAGGTTCTTCATAGTGGTTGACTAACATAGGTTCATGTCATGATAGAATAATTCAAGACTTATGCAGACTTCGAGGTGATAGAAATTATTTAAGATACAAATATGTATCCCACACTTTTGGGGATCATCTGGGCCATTTAAAATTAGACTATCATAAATTTTAAGAAGATTTTTTAAATGTTTGAAGACTCAAAGCTAAGGGTGGTTGCACCAATTGATCCTCTGGAATGCCAGAGATATGTCGAGTAGGTGATTAGTGAAGGGAAAGGTGGATAGGCTTGACCATATATAAAATACTACTTCTTTAATGGATGATTATGTGAACCTGACGGTCCGATGGAAAACTTAGTTGCTAAAGCATTAGTTCTTGCACATCGGATTTAGGAAAAACTCTGGAAAACTAGTAGAGCTGATTGCATGAAGTGTCAATGAGAAGATGTGCAAGAATTACAAAATAAGTGTGACGAGTAGGTATCTAGGTATGTGATATACCTACATATGAAGGTTTACGTAACATGGAATATTTTTTATAGAATTTGAAGAGAAAGGCACTAAAGTTCAACACTTGTCAGCTCTGGATTTTACATTGAAGGCTACACCTGCCAAATGCTAGTTCATGCATAAAAAATCTATCTTAAAATGGCCTCAATGCCTATGATTGATGGAAGTCTGATTTGGATAGAATTTTATCTACATTGGTCAGAAATAAACATGATTGACTAATCCTATCGATCACATTAAGAATTTTCGTGTGACATGGGAAGAATGTCCGTGACATGAATGGGTCCACCAATTTATACACACATTGGACATGATACCAACAAACTATTATATGTCGGTTGAGTTGCGATGAGGAACAGTTCAATGGGAAGAAATAGATTCTAGATTTACGCACATGTTTGAATTTATTGACGAAGATTGATTGATCGATGCTGCTTTTTAAGTAATCAATACTAAGATCTTTGAAGGTATCCCTATGTCGATGGAAAGTTTTAACGAGAGCAGCACGACAATCCAACACTTGATGGAGTGCTATAATGTGATAGGTGAACTTGATGATGATGAATTGTGAGACATGAATATTCATGAGTTTGAAGGTACTCATGTGGTGGAAAGGTCAGGTATCTCAAGCGACAAGTTTCTGAATCCATTGAAAATAATTAAAGTAACATTGTCTCTCCAAATAATTTAAAGTTCACTAGTATTGGGGATTATTTGAACAATGAGATCATCAGGAATATTACATACCTACTACATGAGTTCCAGGACCTGTTCCCCACTAAATTTTCCAAAATGAAGGGAATTGTTGGAAATCTTGGAGAAATGAAGATTCCATTGAAACCTGACGCAAATACTGTCAAGGAACGACCATATCAACTCAATATGAGGTATAAAGAAAAAGTTAAGACATAGTTAGACAAAATGTTGGATGTGGGCATCATAGAACCTATTGAAGAATTCGAGTAGATTATCCCTATGGTAATACAAGATAAGAAAACTGCTGGTGAAATACATATCTGCGTTGACCTAAGGAATATTAATAATGCCTTTTTGCATGACCCATTTTTTCCCCTATTTAAATATGAAGTATTGGAAAGCGTCGAAGGGAAATAATTATATTCCTTTACTAATGTGTTCTCTAGTTACCATCAGATCATAATTGTGAAGGAAAATAAACATAAGAAAACATTTGAAATAGAGTGGGGATGATTCTAGTATATAGTAATTCCCTTTGAACTCAAGAATTATCCTGCTATCTTTTCGAGGATAGTCGTAGTTTCTTTGAAATATTTTATCCACAAATTTCTTGAATTCTACTTTGATGACTGAACGATATTTGGGCTCATAAGATACCATACTAAGATCCTCATAATGATATTGGAATGATGTCGATAGTATCAAACTTCCCTTAAATTAGAGAATTTTATTTTGTGTTCTCCTTTTGGAATTATGTTGGGTCATGTGGTTTTCCACAATGGAATATTAGTGGATCCTACTAAAAATGCGATTATTGTAAACCTACCACCACCTTTGGTAGTAACAAATAATTGAGAACAAATTTGGGACATACAGGGTACTATCATAAATTTATCAGAGGTTATGCAAAGGAATGAGGTATCCACTCCGTGAAAATATGTCATAAAGGATTCATTCATGGGATATTAAAGAATACCCCTAATTTTTCTAGATATTGATAAATACCTACCAAAATCGTTTTGTTGAGACCCCCTACCAATACATATTTACAATTAAAAAACACTATTTTTGATGAGATATTCCCTATTTTTACTAGATATCCCTTTTTATACCCTCCAATCTCTATAAACCCCCATACCCTACACCCCACCCCCAATACCTACAATATATTGACCACATTTTTCACAATTAAGAAATACCTCTTTATGAATGAACGTGATAAGATATTGGTCAATAAGTTGAATCCCCCGTGTGTAGAGGTGACTGCCCCTATGTAGAAATTAGTGAAGGAGGATTTTAAGCTTCAGTGGAGTGAAAAATGCCAAGAGAGTTGATATGTATTGAAGAGTAAGATGGTTACAACACCCATGCTAGTTTTTCAAGAATAGAAGAATTTCATGTACATGTCCATGCATAGTCTATCATGCTCGATGTTGTATTTGTTCAGCTAGATAAAGGTTCTATTGATGATACTATGAAATTTTCCAGTAGAAAATTATCAATAACAGATAAGATCTATACCGCGATAGAAAGAGAAGGGCTAGTGATGGTATATGCACTTCAAAATTTTCGACACTATTTGCAGGGAGGACATTTCAAGGTGTATACAAAAAATTTTGCGCTGAATTATTTGGTTAATAATCTAGTGTTGGGTGGTATATTTGTCGATGAATTCTCCTTTACCAAGAATTTTATTTTGAGACTATTGTTTAGCCAAGTCGAATGAATTCAGGACCAGACCATCTGTCGAGGTTACAAAGTGGAAAAGAGCCTTGTGAGTCTCGACGATAATATTTTGGATGCACAATTATTTGAGATTAAGATGTTTGATGATAATTATAGAGAATAGTACATTTATTGACTACTGGACATGCTACAGAAGGATTTAGTACAACTCAAAAGAAAATATTAGTTGTCAAAACTACAGATTTTTCAGTTGATCGCTAGAAAATTGTATAAAATGGGACCAGATGAAATCCTTCATCATTGTGTTTTGGAACTTAAGTGACCTATGATTTTGAATGAATAACATTTTGGTGTCGCAGGATGCCATTATGAAGGAAAAAAAATAGTGCGTAATATTTTACACGCAAGACTATGGTGGCATACTTTGCATGTAGACACCAAAGGTTATTATTGCACCTGTGATAACTGCCAAAGAACTAGAAAACCATCACGATGAGATGAGATTCTGCTAGTACCACAAGTGAGATTGAAAGCCTTCAAAAAATGGGCATTTGATTTTGTGGGTCCTATCAATCAACCAGGGAAAATATTTGGTTCATGATACATTATCATTGCAACAAATTACTTTACTAGATGGGATGAATCAAAGCCAATAAAGGATTGTATTGCTGCAACTGCTACAAGATTTTGTTTGACAATGTTGTAACTTGATTTGGATGCCTTAAAATATTGATAAGTGATCAAGGAACACACTTTGTGAATCATTCTATTAACAAACTAACTAATGACTTCCATATTCAATACTAGAAAACGGTGCCATATCACCCACAAGCGAACTGTGTTGTCAAAGCATTTAATAAGATATTGGAAAATTCCTTGATGAAAATTTGTAATGTTCAAAGAGATGATTGGGATCAGAAGATAGATGAGGTATTATAGGTTTATCACATGGCCTACAAAGAGTTGACAAGAAAAACTTTGTTTACACTAGTTTATGGATAAGAAGTTCTCATGCCAATGGAACACATTGTACCGAGCCTTAGGATAACTGCAATAACAGAGATGACACATGTTGGTGCTATTGAGGAAATATTGTTGTAGGTAGTACAATTGGACGAAGGAGCCACAAAACACTTGGAATTACCGACATATTAAGAATATGCAATTTTATATCGGGGATATTATTCTCCTGTATGACAAATTTTTTTGAAGCATCGTGGAAAGCATAGAACACACTGGATTGAACCGTATATTGTTGTTCAGATCATCGAATGAGGGGTAGTGCAATTACAAAAATTAGATGGAACATCATTAAAAGGATTAATGAATTGAATTTGGATAAAGAATTATCAGGATAGTCACAATTTGGTCAACTGAGAGTTCAAAAAGAGTTCCAAAAAAAAGAGAAAAGAAAAAGAAAAAGAAAATAGAAGCAGCCACAAATTCATAATTGTTTTTGTCACAAGACTATGAGTGTTTTGTTGCAAATTTATGAGTGTTTGGGGACATATAATATGTATGTCATAGAGAAAGAAAAGTATCATATAATATTTTTCTATTGTAGAAAAAGAAGAGTATCACAGACCCTATGCCTGTCATAAGAAAAGAACTGTGCCGCGGGCTATATCCTTGTCGCAGAAAAATATTTTTTGTCGAATCATGGATTTTAGTCACAAATGATTGTTGGATTGTACTTAATTTGAGGCTGTGGGAGATTTTTGCGGCATGATTTTTGGTCACACCCACCATTAATGAACAATAACTATTGTTGAATTGACAGACGAAGTGATAATTTGAATGGCGGTTTCGTCAAAATGATTAGAAAGATTGCTCCATGTGAAAAAAATCACCGCCACCTTTCCATTTATTGTAAGATCGCTCAAATGGATGACCTAAGGAATGTGTAAACATATTTCATCTTCATGTAAATCTTCATTATTTCATTACATCCAATTGATTGTACTGAACTGTTTGTATGCAATTGGTTGAGCCAAAGCTATTTTCCACTTGGTATGGTCATTTCCCTTTCTAGCATGAGCACTGTGAAAGAATCAGGTCTTTAGGTTCAAGCACCTACGCCCATTATGGAATACACTATAGAATTTGTTTCATAATTTCCAAGGATTGTGGAAGTATTTGCAGACTCCACTAGTGATTCTAGAATTTGTTTTATGTCCAGACCCTCCTGATCCGTCAAGAAAGAAACGCTCTAGACATGGACCTGGACACAAATAGGAGACAACCCTTGCACATGACGATGAAACAACATGTTTGACATCAATGTTTCCTTATTATGTCTCACTAAGGCCAACAAATGCACCTAAGGCCATTGTTGGTAAAAATTCCAAGTATCCATTGGTAACTCCTTCCATACCAAAAGGAGTTTGGGTGACAGTGAACATTATTCCAAATTTGCAGAAAATGGGTTTCATCAACCATGACCTAGGTAAGTTCCTAGAACTAGTGATGGATAGATACATGAATAGTTTCATAGAAATAGAGGATGACCCTATTCACATAGTTCCAATGGAGTGGGTGAAAGGATTGGATTATCTAAAATGGGGTCGTTGATGCACATGCCACATTTTGTCCACACATTAGAATTTTAATTCTTGCATAAAACAATTATTGGTGTGTTTTCATAGAGGATGTCTATGAATAGATAGTAAAATATTATTTGATGTTGAGTTAACAACATCTATCACACGGCCTCCCCTTGTATGTGTCAACCCAGTGCCATTTTTCCATTGGAAGGACCAGGATACCTCTTTGATGAATAGAATGACAGATAAGTACGAACTGACGAGAGACGACTGAGCCTTTGTTTTCACCTCTATAAATGAAATGACCATTCAATTTGTAGCCAAGGTTCTATCCAACAAGTTGCTCAGAAAGATGTGACTGAACCAATGTATTGTCGAAACAATTGTTGTGGCATAACAATACACAATGGGTGTCTAGATGAATTAGTTGACCAATATGATGAAGGATCTATTAGAATATTCTTAGGATGCACAAGAAAATGGTAATCTCTTTAACTATTCCTGGTTGTTAATTTTTATTTCTTTAGTCCCATGGGAAGAACCAAAAAACTAACAAGGGTTATATGTACTATCCCCATGTCAAGGAGATCGATACCAGAATATTTGCTTCGACAAAGAGAACCAGAGTAGTATAAATATAATAATATTGAGTTATTTTACAAGGATAGGAACTTAAGCATTTTGTTAGGAAACAATCCAGAATCACCAAGGAAACTACCAAATTGTTTCGAAGAATTATAAGATTTCGGTTGGGGTGCATCAGATACTTTTGCAGACACAAAAATACCCCCCAAAAAAGTGGTTAGGGATGCAATTTAAGCTATCCACTGCATAAATTGAATCCATTATTTAGTACCGGCCTAAAGAATGGAGAGTCTCGATCACAGAGGATCAAATCTATATCTAAGAGGATCCATGACAAGATGACCCATCGAAAAATAAGAATGGATATTAGGGAGGAGATCCACCATCTTGAGACAACCCACAAATATATTCCCCTAACAATAAATATGAATCTAGTGTGGGCCCAATAGATCTAGAGTTGGGGGATCAAAGAAATAATTCAGAGAAGTATGAGAAGAGTCAAACAAAGAGGAAGGTCAACCAATCATTTGGAGTTGTAGGTATTATAGATGTTGATTATAACCTCATTTATGATAGAATGAAAGAAACAACTAATGAAAAATGCAAGAAAGTGGATGAAAGGCACATAGAATTGGTGACTAGCATTACCCATTTACTGCAGATGCTTTGTACTGTAGTAAAAGAAGTATAGAAGACAACCAAACACCCTATTTGGTTGTTTCATTGGACCAAGATGAACCATCTCAAGAGTGACCTGTCGAGAAATTGTCGACAATCCTATATACAAATATTCACATCGTTGGTTAAGCAATTGACTTAGGAACGTCGATGCTCAATTCAATGGTCAATGGTCTTGGTTATGTAACTTTAATTTTTTCTGCAAAACTAATGGATCAATTACATACCATTCATAATGATACAGTTGAATAGATAAAAGCAAGAGAATGCTATATATTTGACCAACTAAAGTCATCAAAGAAAATCATGTCGTCCTTAAAGCATACAGTCAAGGAGACTAAGAGTAAAGAAAATACCTGGAAGGATGACAAGAAATTAATGGAAGCAACTATCACACTAACTTTTAGCACCTTAATAGATGAAGCAATCACACTAGAGATGTTCGCGGAATAAAACGTCTTTAGACTAGGTGAGGTCACCGTGAACCTCCACAAGAGAGTCATGGAGTTGGAAATGAAGATGACGCTCAGTACACCACTAGAGGTACTGGAAGAGAGAAATAATTCAACAAATGAGGCTTTAAAAAATATTTAATAGGAATAAGTACTATGTGCTAAGGCAGCCGAACAGGTTTCATAGTCATGGGAATCCTTGTTCGATGACGAAGAACCATAACAGGTTACATAGTAGTTGCATATTAATAAAGAATAATTTAACCAGCAAAAGAATGAATTAAAGAAGTTTCTAACAATGGAGAAAATGGCTAAGGATACTGACATGAAAAATTATACTATAAAGTAGCTAGACTATGAACACAGTAGCAAAAAAAGAAGCGACCAGGTCAAAGAGTTGCAGGAAGAACCATAAAATGTAACATGTATTATTCAACCTGTGTATGAAAAGGTGTGAAAAGCCTTGGGGTAAACAGGATTGACAACTTTGGAAAACATTAGTTCTAAACTTGTGGAACAATTGAAGATGGTACAATAGGAATTGTGACACGAAACCAAAAAAGTTGTGAAAATATTTCAATATTTTCAGAGCAAGGTCGCACTAAGAGAGATTTCAGACTAATGTGACGCAAGACAAGCCACAAGTTAGTCTTAGGGTCCTGTTGGCCCTAGGAAAAGATGACAAGAGATAACCATAATAATTCTCAGAAAGTTGAATATTGTGGTCGCAATATTAGTAAAAGTTGAAATAGAAGGAGCCGCGACAAAAGAATAAAGCAAGTTGAAAAGTAGAGTTCAACTTATTTTGGGTCAAGAGTTAGTTAGAATAAAAGCTTTCTTTTAGTAATAAAGCATGATTGTAATTTGGGCTGGTATTTCCTATTATTAGAGATAAATATATGTGTTAAATTAGAAAGATAGCATGTTGAGTGACAGTTGAGAGTCAGTTGATGGTTAAGTTAATAAATGTAAAAGCTTATAAAATCATCGATCCAAGTTGTGTGCGAAGCGGCTCGAGGTTGAATGAGATAGGCCATTCAGAGGAGAAATAAGAGAAAGAGACCAAATACAAATAGCATGAGGCAATATAAGAATGTATGAATTGTAAAGAATATCTAAAGAAGAGTCTGCAAGATGATTGCATGTACCAAAGGTGATAAACTAATTCTCATCCCAAATGAAGAGCACCTTTATTGTTTTTCTGAGATGAGTTTACACATTATATATTGAATTTGTGTGTCTTTAATGTTTGTGTTTATGTCAAATGAATCTTTGTTGTGAATGATTTGATATGAATGTGTCGTGTAGACTCTGTTGTGAATGAACTTATATATATGTGTCACATATCTAGTGGGTTGAATATGTGTTAAATGATAATTTATGTTATATTCCAGTATATATGTCAATGGATCAATAATATATCTTTGTGAATGAGTGTATAATATAGAAGACTATTTTTGGTTTTTGGTCGAGTGATTCGAAGATTCTATGATAGAGAAAATACCTGACATAACTGCATAAACCTCATTCTGGAAGTTCCTATAAGATATCTCGGGTGAGACTTCATCTACGTCATAGGTGTTGCCGACATAGTTATCCTATGTCAGGTTGATATCTTAGGTTTTGTTGATGAACAAGGTATCTGAACCTGGGTCGAGCAAAAGTATGATAACATCAACATACCATCCATTCTTGAATAACTCAACGTTGTGATATTTTAACAAATTGAGCATTGAGATTTCCTTGTACTGATTAAGGCTCAACAACACAAACATATTTTATCTGCAGAACATTAAATATTGTATAATTAATATAATAATTTACATACAATGTTTATAATTATCAATTAGAGTGTGGACATTATATGTTTACTTGAAAATGTTGAGGTAATTGATCAATTGAGAAGGAATGATCACTCCTTTCTAAAATCAATTGATTGATTAAGAACAAATCTGCTAGGATTATCCATGAGAGATTGAATATACATTTGAAATTCATTTGAGAATAAATATATCATATCAGGAGAAATTATTATTTCAACCTAACTGTCATTTATATTTGGTATTTTTTCTAGAAATCAACATATGAAAGATATTACGGGAAGTCATGTTTTAATAAAGTGGTAATCCTTACCATTTACATGGATATTTAATGTGGTTTATCGAAAATATACTGATGCAATAAGGAGAGATTTTTCCTTTCTCAAATTTTCATATGCCAAAGTTATCTAGATAGATATTTCAAAAAACATTCTTGATAATTTTATAATACATGGAGAGACAAGCATTCCTTCCTAGGTGCACTACTCTCGATATATACAATACAATATGAAGAGTCGGACAACCCTTTATATGTGAAATAGTATTGATATATCAATAATATAGCAAGGGGTGCCTAACCCTTCTTATATTCACACACACACACACACACACACACACACACACACACACACACACACACACACATACACACACACACACGAAATGTCTAATTACACATCATAGGTTAAATATTATTTTTATTTCTATCATAAGAAAGGGTTAGGTGACACTTATTTTGGTCACTTACCTTGATATTTCCATAATACAGGTATGGTGATACACTCCTTAGTGTGAAATTTTCTTGATATATATATATATATAGTAAATGAAGGGTCGACTGACCCTTCCTTTGTTTAATAGTGTTCATGATTCTCATTATATATACATTGGTACTAAAAGGGGAATTTGACCCATCCTCAATACTAAAATTTGTGGTTGATATATCTAAAATATATGAAGGGTTTTCCTACACATCCTATGTTTAATATCCTTTTTAAATATATCTTAATGGGAGGGGATGCCAACAATTGTGTGGTTCACTTTTATTTATATTTCCATAATAAAGGAACATACATACATACCTTCTAGTGTACACTATTCTTGATATATATACAAATAAAAAAGGTTAAACGACACTTCCTATGTTCAGTATATTTCAATTTTCTATCACAAGAAGGGTCATTTCATCCTTGCTACATTTAATGTTTTTTGTATTTCTATTGTAATGGAAGGGGTCTCCAACACTTGTTTTTACTATTCTTGATATTTATTTAATACGCAAAGGGAAATTATTTCCACATTGTGTCCACTATTCTCTCTCTTGTAAAAATATGATTCACAACAAGATCTAGGAGCTGAATGAATCCTTAAAACTCAAGATATTCACAAATTATGCAGAAAAACACTGAAAAGAGTGAAACTAACCAATAGGAATGGTGCCAATAACTGAGTTTATTATCATTGTCCAGTATGGAAATATGCATGGAACACCATTATTATACAATTGTAGAATCATTATCCTTTGGAGGAAAATTGGATGCATACACGTGGCAGGCTTAGATTGGACCTCAAAACCCCCCTAGGTGGACCAATGGTCTCCAAACCACCTCAAACGGTCATAATTGCAAGTATGAACGTGGCTAAATCATGCTAGGACATAAATGAAGTTAGAGTAGGATTTGAGGACTGTATAGGTGAGTGGGAGTGGATCTCTGAAACAATAAATGTCCAAAAGAGGCAAAAACACCCAAATACCATGCATGGGTGCCTCTGGTAAACCAATTTCCATGTTTTTTGGAGTGGAAACGTACCAAGGAATAAATATTCATAAATGAGGGGGAATGTGTAACTAGAATGATCAAATGTGGGTACCTGTGTGCATTAATGACTCCAAAACACTAGAAGGACCTTGCTTGAATAACACAACCTAGTTTTGGACCATATAGCATAAGTACAAAACAAATGAAAATGTGTCCTAGGTGTATGTGACCATGGTACTAGGTGGAATAATTCTCTAACACCCCCTATAAGTATGACATAGTGTAAATATATCACAATATCGAGGCCTTGACAACTAAGTCTCAAGATACCTCTTACAACAATTTATTTGTCCATATGACTTGAACCTTGACAACTAAGGCTAAAGTCACCTCCTCCTATAGTATGTGTGTATATATATGTTCTTGGTCCTCTATCTATGCATTGGATTAGTGGAAATATTTATTCCACTTTTATTTTCACACCAAATGACAATGGGTGAATCAAATGCAAATCCAAGTTCTCCAAGAATACGTTGCAACCACACACATTATGTAGTTGTGTTCACTGCTCCTCTGTACTCAACCTCAGCTGATGGAAGGGATATACTGGGTTTCTTCTTAACTTACTAGCATATGGTACCATGTGTAATACATAACCTTAATTGGACTTCTTTTCAATGGAATCTCCAACCCAATCAGAATCAGTAAATCCAACTAGTTCTAGTGGAGAACTAGTAGAATAGTGTATCTCAAAGTGTTTTGTTCCTTGCACATGATGCAAGATCCTTTTTCCAGCCTTCCAATGCATCTATTTAGGATATTGCATATATCTTGCAATGACACCTACTGCATAATCCAAATTCACCTAGTTTCACTCCTAAAAGGAATGAGAACTTGGATTCCTTACTTTAATCCATATTGAACTTCAATAATAGGTATGCAGCATACATTTATTTGCTGGCATTGATCCCTGCATCATATTTCTCAATCTACAAGCAAATAAATAGTTTCAACAATCCAAGGTCAGTCATAGAAAACTCACTATGGAGAGAGGACCTAATTGAACCTATATCATTAAAGAAACTTCATGTGATAAAAATATCATCAACATACATAACTATGACCTACAATAAATCACCAACATGGTGAAAATATACATTAGGATTTGATTTGCATCGCCCAAATCCTAGTGAAAGAATAAAGTTGTCCATGTTGGCATACCAAGTCCCGGGGCTTGCTTGAATCCATAGAGAGACTTCTTCAACCTGCAAACAAGTGAAGGATCATTAATGAAACCTTCATGATCCTGCATATAAATCTCCTCATGAATATCACCATGAAGAAAAACACTATTCACATCCATGTAGTGAACCTCCCATCGCTTAGATGCAACAATGGCCAAAACTAGTCATATTGAGTCCATCTTTGCAACCAATGTGAATGCCAAGCTATATTATTATAATTAATGTGCCATTGATCTTTAGGAAATGAGTGCAATTATATTGAATTATTATGCAGTGTAAAGGAATGAATAATACCCACTGAACAAGGAAAATTTCACAAGAAACGGACAAGTATTGCTCAGTATAATTAAAGTATAAACTTCATTAATCCCTGTAGTATACAACAATGTTACATAAAGGAAAATTTGAATCATGTGGGGATTTGAATCCACCAAATCAAGTTTTCTACATGTCTAAATAGAAGTGTCTAAATCACTATCAAAGATCACTATATCAACTCCGACTATTTAATTCAGTCTCTCAATCAATTATAATTAGTTAAACTAGTATAACTAATGTGGTAGGTGAGAATAGGTGAGAAGTAGGTGAGAAGTAGGTGAGAATAGGTGCCTACCCACATGAAACCATTCAAGACTATCACTAAATGAACTCGAGGCCATATAACTAAATGTAACTAGAGCATAACTTAGCTTAACTAGTCACCAACTAGCAACAAATGATGGAGGTTGGTGCCGGTACTTCGAGTGGCTCCTAAATTGTAGGGATTGGTCTAGGAGGGGCATGAAATAATGCATGAAGGTGCGGTTAGTTGCAGTTAGCCTCTATCTATGTTCCCTACATTCTAATGACTTGTACATGTGGCACCATTAGGCCAAGTGGACCCAATAATAACTAAATGACTCCTAAGTTAGGAAAATATAATCTAATAGATAATTTTGGACAAGGAAGGATTATAAATCCTAACACCCCCTGGAATCCTAAATTGGACAACTGCGGGCCCTGGAAACAAGGAGAAAATTCACCCATATTCAAATCTAAAAGAATTAAAAATTGTTTCTTAATAAACCAAGGAAATTTGGGAAAACCTCATGGGAACCCCCCCCCCCCCCTCTCTCAAAAAAGAAAGAATAGGAAAATACAATGAATCAATCCTTTACACCTAAAAGAGATACTATAAAGGAAAATATCTTTTTAGTAAAGCACTTGGTGAACAATCTGATCCTCTGTAGGACAATAATGTAGTGTGATAGTTTTGTCATGCACTAGTTAATATAATGCATGTGAACCTCAATGTGCTTTGTTCTTTGCTTCTGAAGTGGATCACTTGAAATTTTTATGGCGCTCTGTTTGTCACAATAAATTTCTAGTGAAGGTGAAGTGGGAATCCCAAATTCTATCCTGATGTCATGTAGCCAGACTACCTGAATAACTTCATTCACAGCTCATCGATACTCAGCCTCTGCTGAGTAGAGTGCAAGTGATGCTTTCTTCTTGTTGGACCAAATACGATCATAAAGAAAAAATAGTGAAGTGGATTTCCTATCATTCCCATCTCTTGTGCATTATGAATTTGTGAATCCTATGAGATCAATTTGTACACATGCATTGGACAGGAAATGGATATTTCTATTAATAAAAACAAAGATATAATAGTGAGAACCTCTGCCAGCACTTCTTTGAACCTGAGAAACTGAGTCCTCCACCCGGGCCTCCACCACTTCAATCCTTCAACTCTCAATTCCAATCTTACAAACAAAATGCAAGCTTGGGAAGAGAAGCACTATGTGCTCCAAAGAGACAAAGGGATGCAAACTCAAGCATAACAAGTGAGGCAACAATGTACTATAGTTTCCTTGTTCTCAAATTTCTCCTCCTTCAATGTATCCAAGAGGCTCAATATATAGCTCTCCAAATGGGAAATGGAGGGTCGAGTTCGAGTATTCTCAAGGCATATTGAAGGCCAAGAGTCAGTATATTCAGGACTCTATTAGTACAAATCCAAAAATGTTTGTCTTTATGCACATTTTCTGATGTACACGGGCTTTGGTACAAAATCTATGTACACATGGGAGTATAGCTTTAAAAGTCGTGTATACACATAAACAAGTGTTTTTTCGGGACTTTCTTGGAAAATCAAAGTATAATAAGGGAAAAGGGGGTCCAAGGAGTCTGCATAGGGACATGGAAGTTCATAAATATGTAATCAACAAGGTGTGGTAAAATCAGCTATAACAATGAGCAAGTCATCGACATAAAGCAAAAGCGATAACAAGAATCCCTCTTTCTTCTGCATGTAAAAATTGTAAACTAATTCTCATATTTCAAATTTCATTGACATGAGGAAGGCATCCATTTTGAAGTACCATTCCCTTGGTGCTTGTTTGAATCCATACAGTGATTTCCTTAGTCTTCCAACTAAGGATGGATCATCACTAAACCACTTAGGTTTTTTCATGTAAATCTCTTCCTTCAAGTCACCATGGAGGAAGGATATTTTCACATCCATGTGATGTAAATACAATCTCTTGGAAGTTGCAACTGCCAAGACAAGTCTGATAGAATCCATTCTAGCCACTGGAGAAATTATCTCTTTGTATTCCAATCCTTGAACCTACGAGTATCCTTTAGCCACCAACTGGGCCTTGTACTTGGTTGTGGTTCCATCAGAGGCTATCTTGGTATTGTAGACCCATTTTATTTAAACAAGTTTCCTCCCTAGAGGTAAGGAGAAAAGTTCCCAAGTTTTATTGTCATGTAGCGAATCAAATTCCTCATACGTAGCTACCCGCCATCTATGATCATGGAAAGATTCCTTGAATGTTTGAGGATCTGAACCCAAGATCATGAAGAAATTGTCAAGGAGAAGTGGATATGTGTGGGATAGTGCAACATTCTCTTTCTGTGACCGGGAGCTCATTTTTCTCTTATCATATGGATCCCCAACACCATCCCCAGTTGCTTCAATGAGTTTTTGAGCCCATTTAGGCTGCTAATATGAAGTGGATGTTGGATCTACATGTATATATCTTTGAGGTGTAAAATAAATATTTGAATCAGGCTGGTCTTCCTCTTCTTATGAATCTGAATCTAAATATGAAATTTTAGACAATAAATATGTATCTACACTAGGAAGAAAAGGCGTTGATACCTTTATCTGGTTCAAATAGAAGTTGTGGTTGTACTGGATCTACGTATGGAATTAAATGAGAGAAATCATATGACTTGGAGGCATTATATGCAATTCCTTTCACTATAGTCTTCCCAATTGATATTTCTATGATCTCTACTGAGTCAGGGCCAAATACCACTTGCTTGGGTGAGTGAGTGAGTCATTTGATATACAAAAAACAAATTTGCTGCAAGAGAGGGAGCATAGAGAAAAATTTTGAACTCGCCATGTTGGATTGTAATGGAACCAATTCCTGTTGCTGAAATTTGGGAGTCATCACCCATATGAATAGTAGTCCCCAATGTGAGGTTGAGAGTGGTGAAGGAATCCTTGGAGGAAACCATGTGGTTGGATGCTCTAGAATAAATTAAGTAGGTTGTCGACCGAGAGAGGCCAAATTTCAAGGAATGTAACCTCTCATGATCATATATCCATTGAACATTATTAGACTTATTTGATCCATTTGGAAGAGTAATATGCTTCTACTTGAAGAGAGCCAATAGATAGTTGATCTGTTTCTTCATGCACTGGTTTTCAAGATGAAATCCCCTCATACAATAAGGACACTTTGTATTTTCAAAATTTTTCTTTCTCTTGGATCCCAAATATTATTCAAAAGAATTTTGACTATCTTTTGGTTTTGAATCACATGTTTTAGGATTCTTCCCCTTGTTCCTCCCTTTAGCTTGTGCATTGGTAGAGCCCAACATCATAAGAGCTTGCTTCTAAGAAGTTTGGAGGACTCCCATTTCGACCAACTTTTCTTGATCATGTATTAAAAACTTGGAAAAGCCATCAAGGGAAGGAATCTTCCAATTGGGAATGGAGGCTCTTCTGGAATGGAAGGTAGAGACAAATACGGAATACTCAGAACCAATTTTACTGAGCATCGAGATCACAAGTTTCTCTTCCTTCCTCTCTATTCCGTACTGCTTACATTGTAGTGCAAGAGACTTGAATTTAGTAAAAAATTGGTGTATGGTGTCAAAACTGCTGGGCTGCAATGATATTAGCTCATTCTCTAGAATGAAGTGAATACTTATTCACTTTACAAAAATAATATTACCAAAAGACTTCGAATATTAAATAAGCCATAATAATATATATATTGATGATAGAATAGATATGATACATTTACAATGGTCGGACTTATATACATCCATTCGTGACTTTCCAACCTACAGTCAGAACTCTTTGATCATTATTAATTGATAATTAATCATTATCTATTAATATTATTTTTAATATTTATATATTTTATGTTCGTTACATTGCCACTCTCTTTAGAAATGATTTGTCCTCAAATCCTTCATAATGTTTCTGCCTCATTTTTTGAAGTGTCGTAGCTTACAAAACATGTCGATATGAACCGCTAAGAGTGGAGCATAACTTACAATATGTGGACGAATCAATACATCCCAAATTGATTTGTTGTGGATTGTTGGCATTACATAATGATCTATTGTTAGGAGCTTTGGTCACATTGATACCAGTAGCTTTCGATAGTTACCAATTTTTAGGATATCGGTTTTTATGGTTGGGGTGTTGATAAGGACTTTTCATGATGTCATTTTGTTTGGCTTAGGGCAGACCTGGGTTCTTATACTTTTATCTTCGCACCAACAAACAGACCCACAGTGTTGGCCCTTTCGGTAACAACCTGCGAGCAGGTTGCTGTCTCACCCGAAATAGCTACGGGGTGCTATAGAATTAGGTTTTTGCAGGTGAAAGAGGGATATTACTGTACCTTTAGCCTTAGCAAATAATAATTATGAAATACAGAGCTTCGACATTTACTTAAATAGCTTCACAGTTTAGATAAAAAGACAGTTTCTTGCTTAACCCTTAACTGGGAATTCACAGCGAAGTTAGTACTTAGCAATATATCTTACTTATCATTCACCTACTTATCAAATGCATAAAAACATAAAAGCACAAAAACTAAAAGGAACCACCACAACACAAGATATACATGGTTCACCCCCCGTGTAGGGGCTACGTCCACAGAACTGCGTTTTATATTCAACAATTTACAAACACACAATTTTGATCTGCGCACTGAGCTACAGATCTTCTCAACAACCCAAAACTGCGCACTTAGCTGCAGAACCTTTCTTCCAAAACCCTGTGCACACTCAGCTGCAGAGGTCATCCATGCACTCAGCTAGGACTTAACCTTAAACCCTAAAATAGACCTTAGCCTCTTCACATCAAATTGTCATCATACATCAAAAACCTACGAAAAATCTCTTTTCTCCTTTACATAAGTGCCTATTTATACAATTGCACTATTACAATACCATGGGATTAAACCATGGGCTTAAAAACCATGGGATTAAAACCTGTGTTATTTACAAAAAGAGGGGCTTCGACCCAACCCTGAAACTCCTAAGACTATTTTGGACTGCAACTCTGCTTACAAGCTTCGCACCAAAACTGCGGAGTTGCCAAAATTAAGGACCTTCAAGGTCTGAGCCCCAATAGGCTCCTAAGACTCACCAGTGTCCCATCCCAGACACTCTACTACTTTTCTGGTGGAGGAATATTGTTGGTGAAGATAGTAAATTGCTTGTTGAGGCTACGCATGATATCTTCGGCTGCTTGCTCCTTCTCCACTATCTCCTTTTGCACTCTGTCGAGCTCTATATCCGTCTGCATCTCTGTAAGCATCATTTTTAATCCTCCTGCTATCTTTCTCTCTTATATGCCTGTCATCATCATCATCCCTTCTGCTACTTCTACCACTACCATGGCTTGCTCTATCCTTCATCCTTTCATCCCTAGCAGAATTCCTATGTTCCCTATGACCGTCTCATATTCTGCTATCTTCCTTCTCGAAATATCTTTCGGCGTCATATTTCTCTTCGTAATATTTATGATGGTGATGGGAATCATTGGGCCTTCTAAATCTATGAGTGACCCCATCCCTCGAACTACCTCCATTCTCACCAACTGCACACCCTGTGGCAGCGAAGGGGTGTGTAATGTGAACTGGGCTGTCCGCCGAGGTGGATGAAGTCCTGGTCGAACAAGTGGAAGATATGGTGGAAACTGTGATACAAAGTTCTCATCCTCACCGAAGTCTTCAAAACCTTCAGGTGGGAGCTCTGCGGAACCAACAGGATTCATCTCGGGATCCTCCGGTGTCTTTCCTGATGGCTTGTGCCTTTCTTCGTTCCGCTTAGAGAAAAATTCTGCCTTAAATTTCTTTCTGGTTGATCGTGTATGCATTGGTTGATTCGGTGTTGGGGGAGTTTCTTCGCAAGGTGCAGATGCAGGTGGATTGCTCATAAGGTTCTGTAGGCCCCTCTGTCTGAATTCTCTCAACAATTCCTGAACTTCGCGATCAGCTGTCATGGACTCAACCCAAGAAAATGCATAGTGCAAAATTCACAGGTTTGGATGTCTTATTATAGAATCCAACAACCAAATCTACCATAATTGTGCATTAAAGACACCAAATCTGACCGAACGATGGTAGATCTTGTCCATACGGCGCTAGATTTCCCAAAATCTCATCATTACAGGTAGTTAATGCAGTTAACGTACCGGCGCCACCAAATCTGATTTTTTCCAATGGTCGCATTTTAAGCTTCGACACACCTTTCTTCTTCAACACAACCAAGAACTTTGGCTTCACCACAATAAGGACCTTCGACACAATATAGACCTTCGACACATCCTGACACAAGCTTCGACACTTCATAAGTTTTTCAACAATATGTTGAAGATCTCTGAGAACAGCTTTATTATAGTCTAATACCCAATTTCAACTGTTCTTGGTACTTAGACTCTTCTTCTTTCTATTACTTCTAATCAGGGGGTACAGGCTTGTCCCTATACTTCTTTAATCTACTCGCATTCACCATGGAGGGAAAAATTTCTCCATTTAATTTAGCTAACTGAACTGTGTCACCATCAATAACTTTCTGAACTATGTATGGTCCTTCCCAATGTGTCTTGAACTTGCCTGGGAACTTCATGAATTTACTATCGTACAAGAGCACAAGATCACCATTGTGAAAATGCTTCTTCTTAATGTGTCTATCATGCCATAATTTTTCTCTAGCTTTTTATACTTGCTGCTGGAAACCTATAATGAATCTTTCTTCTTCTAGTTCCAGTATCCTCACCAGCCTTTCATTCAACATAGCTGGATCATCCATCTCTGTGAAGGTAGATATTCTGAGGCTAGGAACAATGTACTCCATGGGCATAACTGCTTCTTGTCCATATACCAAACTAAAAGGTGTGTGTCCTGTCAACTTCTTGCAAGTGGTTCTATAAGCCCATAATACTACTGGAATTCTAACATCCCAATCATTTATGTTAACATTGCAAACCTTCATCAGAGCGTGCTCAAGAATCTTGTTAAAGGATTCGACAGTTCCATTTGCTTGAGGATGGTAGGAAGTACTCTTCTGATGATATACTTGAAATTATTCGGTCAATGCTTCAATAGTCTTATTTAGAAAATGTGATCCTTGATCACTCATAATAATTCTAGGACATCCAAACCTCGATAAGATATTATCAAAGATGAACTTCACAGCTGTAGTAGTGCTACAGTTCTTGACTGGTTGAGCTTCGGCCCAACGAGTAAGGTAATGAGTTGCTGTAATAATGTATCTTACTCTAGATTTCTTTTCAGGGGGATTGATTGGTCCAACAAAATCAATAGCCCACTTGTCAAATGCTTGTAAAGTTACCTGTGGAACCAGAGGAATCTCATCCCTCCTGGATGGTTTTCCTGTCTTCTGACAGATATCGCAGCTGTGGAAATACTCTCTTGCATCCTGATGAATCGTAGGCCACCACAATCTAGCTGTCAGAATATTCTATGCCATAGATTTTCCTGCATAATGACCTCCTGCTGCTCCAAAATGTGCCTCAGCCAAAAATCAATGGCTGTTCATGCTCCAAGACACATCTACACAGTATTTCATCTGGTCCCATCTTATATAGTTGTCCTGCTATCAAGGTAAAGTCAGCTTCTCTAACCACCAACTGCTTCTTCTACTGTGTTGTCATATCAGAAGGTGCAAAACTTGTAGACAAGTACTGAACAATATCTTAAAAATAGTCATCAACCATCTGGATGGCAAACAACTAGGCATCAAGAATACCTTCATCCAAACTAGTGGGTTCTTCTCCTGACTCGAGCCTCGACAAGTGGTCAGGCCCCAGGTTAAGTCTTCCTGGCTTAAGTATGATCTCAAAGTCATACTCCTGAAACAAAATCAGCCATCTGCATATCCTTCCACCTAACACAGGCTTGTTAACCAAATACTTCAAAGTAGAATGGTCAGTGAACATCTTAAATTGAGATCCTAACAAATAATGTCAAAATTTCTGCAAAGCATAAACCATAGCTAGACCTTCTCGTTCTGTCGTAGTATAATTCTTTTCTATTGTGGACAATTTTCTACTTGTAAAAACAATAGGGTGATCAATATTACCTTCACCTAACTGAGCCAATACTACACCTAAAGCAATGGAAGATGCATCGATATGAACATGAAACTCCTTATTCCAGTCAGAGAATACTAAGATAGGGGCAGTTACCATCTTTTCTTTCAAAATGTCCAAGATTTTTTGACATTCAAGTGTCCATTCAATCTTAATATCTTTCTTCAATTTCTTTTCCATAGGGGCCGTAATCTGTGCATATCCTTTAATGAATTTCCTGTAATATCTGGTATGACCAAGCGTAGTGTGATGTTGCTTTACAGACTTCGGAGGTGGTAAGTTCACAATAATGGCTATCTTCGCAGGATCCACCATCAATCCTTGCTTGCATACAATGTGACCTAGAAAAATTCCAAAAGGTGCACAAAATATACACTTCTTCAAGTTTAATGAAATCTGATGATGTCTACACTTGTCGAGCATAAGTCTTAAAATGGCTATATGATCTTTCAATAAACCAAAGATAGTCCAATCATCAAAGTAAACTTCCAAGAAATTATGAATAAATTCGTTAAATGCAGATATGACTACTCTGGAAAACATAGCAGGTGCATTCTTCAATCCAAAGGGCATAACAGTATACTGAAAAGATCCCATTTCTATAGCAAAGGTTGTTTTATGTCGATCCTCTGGAGAAATTCTGATCTGATGGTAGCCTGAAAATCCATCAGTGAAAGAATACACTTCTTGACATCTGACATTGTCTAAAACTTCATCTGTAAAGGGAGTAGGAAAAGGATCATGTAAATAGGAATCATTCAGCTTCCTCAGATCGACACAGATTCTTATTTCTCCCTTGGTCTTCTTTTCTTATACCACCATAGGGCTGACCCATTCAGACTCTTCGACAGGATCAATGATTCATGTAGTGAGCATCTTATCTAGCTCCATCCTTACTTTTTCTTTATACTTAGGATTCAACCTATAAGGGCGCTGTTTCACAGGCTTCGTATCAGCTTTCAAAGGGATTTTTATCACTCCTATATCGCCAAGGATACCTTTCATTTATGAGAACTTCGTCGAAAATAAGTCCTGATACTCATGGAGGAGTTCAATCACTTTTCTCACCATTTCTTCATCCCAATAATCTCCAATGGTAGCGTACTTAGGAATTTCTTCTGATCCAATGTTTACTTTCCTTGTTTTCAAGGGCTGAGTTACTTCAGGTGATTCGACTGCTGGTCCATGTACTTCGCAATTTCCTTATGACTCAGGAATATTAATGTTGTGAGGGTCATCGTATTCATCAATGGTGAGGTTATAACATTCTACTGCATTAGCTTCTTGTTCCTTCCAATCAAGTTGGTGCTCGACTATTTCTTTATCATCAAACACCTTAGTATGGATCACCCTAATAGCTGCATCCAAAGAAGGGAAATCCTCATTAATAGAAAATGTGAGCACAAAACTATCAATAAGGCTAACCCAACTTACAGTACCATGGCGAAGCTCAACCTCTGCATACTAGTTCTTTGCTACAGGTTCCAAGGTGTGTACAAACCTATGTAGCCATTCTTCACAAGGTACATGCTTCCATGCTTCAGAACACTGCTCCAAATGTTCCTGAGGGCTAGTCTTACCATTAAATATGCTTTGTACCTCCTGAGGTTGATTCATGAATCTCAGGTGAAGAAACGTTTGGCAATATTTCCAACTATGAATATAATTTTTATGACCATTCCACCATCTGGCAGTTGTGTCTCTGAATACTGAATCTAGAGTCTCCATTTTCTGTGAATCTAGTACTTGTTCTGAGAATTGTACAATAAAATCTTCTGGGTCTGTCAAGCCATCAAAAGTAGGTAATATTCTTGTCTTTGAGCCAACCCATCTGATAGACGTAGTAATTCTTGCACATCGATGTCCATGCAGCTCATAAATTCGATTCTGCCAATTCTCTAGGCCTTCATCTGAATCAGTCGTGCAAGAACTGTCACACTGCCAATCCATTATAACTTCAGCAGTAGGGTTAACATAGTCTTCTTCTTTAGCTGTGATGTCGTAAATATGATCTAAAACATCCTAATCTTCATCTCTGACTGGCTCTGTATACCTTTCTGCTTGAGAAGGGTCCAACGGTACTATGACTCTCAAGCCTTTTCCTTCAAAAGTCATCTGTCTGTTCTTAAGGTTGATTACTGCATAATTGTTTATTTCCCATTCAATTCGTAGCAATGCTAGATAGGGGTTTCTATCATCAATTATTTCAATGACTTCAAAATCTGCTAAGGTACTGACTCCATCAATATCCATTGGTACACTAGGGAATCTTCCCAAGGGCACAATATTCTGCTGATTTTCTAATCTCAACTGTATAGGGGACCATTCCAGCATAGGTTTTCCCATTTGTTCCCATGTCTTCTTAGTTAGGACATTTGCTTCTGATCCCAGGTCTAAAATGATATCAGTCATGTCATAATCTCCTATCTGGGCATGCAATCTCATTTCTCTTCTAGTCCTTCTAACTCTATTAATAGTTTTCCCTTTATTAGAGCTTCACTGAGGTTTGCAAGACTAAATAACTTTCTGTAACTCATTCAAAGAATTCTGATTTCTTAATAGCTTGATACAACTCTATAAAATGATGTTAGTGTACTTACTTCATCTGGTGAAGCTTCTTGAAACTGTAACTGCTGTTGATGTTGTTGTGTAGTTGCTACTGATGTTCTCGGAGCAGCAAAGTCTTTTTTAGCTTCCATAAACACTCATTTTTCTCGTCCAACATTGAAGGCTTGAATTTTCTCTGGGTTCTTATGGACCCAAGCCTTGTCAGGTTGTTTCCCCTTATTCTGCACTTGCGTTGTAGCTCCACTTCGTGTAACAACGTTAATGGGGGGGACATTTCTCTACAGCAATCATCGGAATAATCTGAGTAGGAGTGACATTTATTTCTTGTATCTTGGCTATCAACTGTGGGCATTGCTCAATCACATGATCAACTGCTCTGCAATATCGACATGTTGTAGTTGGGTTCTGAAAGTCTCTAGCTACATGTCCTGCCTGATTACAGTTATAGAAAATAACCTGGCCTCGACCTCTTCCAGGAATACCACCACGACCACGACCTATAAAATTACCTCGACCTGATGTACTACCATGGTAACCATATCCATCGTTGCTTTGTTCATCGGGTTGTACCCTATAAGCATCATAGGTTCGCTCTCTCATGAGGTCAAAGATATGACATTCATCTTCGTTGTGTCCAACTGACTTACAGAACTTGCAGTAGGGATTCTTAGGTACTTGAACATATCTCTGCAACAGGTAGCAATATTCAGGTCAATGTTGGCCAGTTGTTCTACAGATCTCACAATATAGGACATTAGGGTTAAACAGGTTTGGTGCAGCAGTATTCAAATAATTTCTTAATGCAGGACACTGTTCTTTGTCATGACATCCTGTCTTACATTGTGTACACCAAACCTCTTCTCAAATAGATTTCTCTTTTTTCATGTCACGAAGCTCCAAATCCATTTCTACTAACTATGCCTGTATCTGAGCTATTCCAGAATTATCTCCAACATGAGTTGTTTCAAGTTTCATAGCAATTTCCAATGCCTATTGCTGATCAGCAACCTTCTGTTGCATAAGTGGAGTCCTGATATGCGGCAATAGTGCTACAATAAACCATTCTTTATGTTGTTCTGGTCCAATAGTAAAACTAAATTGATCTAGCAGAACCTTGAACCTCTGATCAAAGTCCCAAACTGATTCACCTCGCTTCTGCTAAATTTCTTTTAGTTCAGTTATACACTGTGACTCTGATTTACGCTTCTTGAATTCTTTGATCATTTCTTTTTTAATATCAGCCAAGATATAGTTCTGAGTACTGGAAAACTTCATAAACCAGGTCAAAGCTCGGTCTTTGAAAGAGGTGACCAGCTGTGTTGTTCTTGTATTTTGATCCATAATATTCTTAGCAGTCCAAAGAACCAAAACTGCTCTAAGTCCTCTGATCCAGTTCCTTTAAATACTGGGAGCTTGATATCATAATTTATATGGGCCATAGTGAATCGAGGGGGGGGAGGAGGAGGGAGACTAGTAATAGGGGGGAGGGAACTTACTCAGGTAGACTGAACTGCGATAGGACTACTCAGGCTAGGGTTACTTTTAGACTGCGAAGGGTTCTCAGGGATAACAGATCTTCGATGAGGAGTTATAGGAGGGTTTCTAACAAAAAAGGTTTCTTCAAATTCAAACTCTTCTGGGCTTAATGAGGTATAATCGGTATTCTGGCCTAGGGTATATGATCCAAGAGTTCTCTTGTATCTTTTACCGTTGCGAAGCAAACCACTTTGCTCGTCGAAGTCACTTTCGCTTTCAAACATAGGTTAGTAGCAATAAATATAGCAATTTGATTAGATAAGAAATATGCCTTTCTCAGCCAAGAGCATTTTAATTTTCAGACTTAATGAATTCAGGTACCTACCTCTTGGTCCTTTGAAAAACTGTCTTTATGCTTCGCTGAAAGAAGTATGTGTGTTGATGGCGAACTCCGTCACCAATGCTTCAAGGGTTCGCGTTGTCCAGAAGTCAACAGCTCTTGATACCGCGTTGCTCGTACTTTCCAATAGCTTAATTCTTTCTGTGGTCCAGTCAGGAGACCAATCTTCTTTGAAGTTTGTCTTTCTTTTTGTCAACCTAGATAACCACTGGTGCAATTCTATGTGGATACTAGCGAAGGAAATTTCATAAATATCAGTAAAAACGTACCTTTGCAAGAATTCATCTGAGCTACGATGAGGATCCTTATTCTCTTGTTCATCAAATCTCAGATAAGTATCTCCAACCTAGTCACTGATTTCTTTTACTAAGGGCCTCCAAAACATATCCCTCCAGGTACGACGTAGATCCCTCTTGAAGCAGATACAGGTTCAACCGACAATGGAACCAATTTGTTGGGCTTAGGGCAGACCCAGGTTCTTATGCTTTTATCTTCACACTAACAAACAGACCCATAGTGTTGGCCCTTTTGGCAACAACCTGCGAACAGGTTGCAGTCTCACCCGAAACAGCTATGGGGTGCCGCAGAATCAGGTTTTTGCAGGAGAAAGAGGGATATTACTGTACCTTTAGCCTTAACAAAGAGTAATTATGCAATACAGAGCTTCAACATTCACTTAAATAGCTTCGCAGTTTAGATAAAAGACATTTTCTTGCTTAACCCTTAACTGGGAATTCACAGTGAAGTTAGTACTTAGCAATATATCTTACTTATCATTCACCTACTTATCAAATGCATAAAAACATAACAACACAAAAACTAAAATGAACCACCACAACACAAGATATATGTGGTTCACCCCCAGTGTAGGGGCTACGTCCACAGAACTGCGTTTTATATTCAACAATTTACAAACACACAGTTCTGATCTGCGCACTTTTTCTCTATCTTATGTATTTCAATTATTACTTCCAAATTTTTATTCCTGTCGCATAAATATTTGGTGTCTCTTTGATAGCGTTTTAACTTGGCTTCTAATTTCTCTATATGTAGTCACAAACCAGATTCCATGATCTCTGATTTCTGCCACACTAGATGATGATGGTCTTTTATTTTTTTCGATTTTGTTTTTCCTTTGACTTCCCCACCTAAGTTCAATTTCACTTGCTTTTTAGTATCAATTATTATGCACCTTTTTGATCTTTTATTTCCCTTAAGTTTTGTAAAATGTGAGTAGATTGGGTGGTTAGGAGGAATGATTGTTAACTTCCCCACCCAGGTTCAAATATCACTTCTTTATGCACTTCTATCTTTTATGTTATTTAATAAAGAGAATTAAAGACTAAACTCAACCTAATTAAGGTATGAGTTATTATTTAATATCCAATAAGGGTTTGTTTTATAAAACCACGAGCCTTTGTTTTCTTCTTTCCCTTTTTTTATGGGATCTTCTCCCTTCTTCTCTTTCTTTATTTTTATTTTTACTTCTTCATTTTTTTTATCTTTTTACGTTCTTCTCCTTTAGATTATTTTCTCTTTTTTAATTTTTATCCTTCCTTCTTCTCTTTCTCTTTTTTTTTTAATTTTGTTTTTACTTCTCACCTTTTTTTTCCTTTTACTTTCTATTTTTATGGTCAAAGACCCAATTCAGGAAACCTGGAATAATGGCTAAAAGCCGATAAAATGGCCAAAGGCCAGAATCTAGCCAACGAGGCTCTGATACTAATGAAGTGAATACTTATTCACTTTACACAAATAATATTACCAAAAGACTTGGAATATTAAATAAGCCATAATAATATATATATATATAGATGATAGAATAGATATGATACATTTACAATGGCCGTACTTATATACATCCATTTGTGAATTTCCAACCTACAGTCATGACTCTTTGATAATTATTAATTAATAATTAATAATTATCTATTAATATTATTTTTAATATTTATATATTTTATGTTCATTACATAGAATATGTCACCAAAGTTCATATTTCTTTCCAAACAAGAATTCAATATTCTCCCATGCTTCTTTGGGATTCTTCAATCCCTCAAGATGAAAGAGGAGGTCTATGGATATGTGAACACAAATAAATCCAAATGCTTCATCCAATCGGTTCAAGAACGTGTTTTTCTCAACAGGATGATGAGGTTTAGTGTTTTGACCCATTTCCATCCTGTACAAGCCAAGCTTGTGCAAGGAAACCTACATATCTTCCCTCTAATCAACATAGTTGAAGGGTGTTTGGATCAAGGGTAAGAAATATTGATTCTCCATCAATTCTCTTTATGATCAGCCAATTTCTTCAATAAAGCTATGTAGCACCTATAATAAAACACTGCAAAAACAAAACCAATTCGCACTATGTCACAATCAATCCTTCCATCTCTATATGTACACTTTATTAGGGTCCATCACGCCTGTAGAGACTTCTATGAATGAATCCAGAATTAGAAATGCACACTTTGTGAGACTTATGTTAAAACCCGGCTGCTTCTGGTGTACAATGGAGATTGAACATACTCAAAGCTTGCAGGAGGAGGCTCTAATACCAGATTTGAATTAATTTTCCATTGATAATCAGACATTAATTGCAATTAGATTGAATTACTATGCATTGTAAAGGAATGAATAATACCCATTGAACAAGACAAATTTCACGGGACACATACAAGTATTTCCTAGTATAACTACAGTATAAACTTCATTAATCCCAAAAGTATACAACAGTGTTACATAAAGGAGAATTCAAATCATGTGGGGATTCAAATCTACCAACTCAATCGGACTGCATGTCTATCTAGAAGTGTCTAAATCACTATCAGAGTTCACTAGATCAACTCCAGTTGTCTAATTCAGTCTCTTAATTAGTTATAATCAGTTAAACTAGTCTAGCTATTGTGGTAGGTGATAAGTAGGTGAGAACGGGATCCTACCGACATGCATCCATGTAAGAATGGTACTAACTCAACTGGAGGACATCTGACTGAATGTAACTATCGCATAACTTAGCTTGACTAGTCACCAACTACCAACAATTGATGGAGGTTGGTGCTGACACTCGCACTGGTTCTTAAACTATAGGGATTGGTCTAGGAGGCACATAAATTGATGCATGAAGGTGTTGTCAGTTGCAGTTAGCCTCTATCTAGGTTACCCACGCTCTAGTGATTTGTACATGTGGCCCCATTAGGCCAAGTGGAACCAATGGTAATAGTGGACCCAATAATAACTAAATGACTCCTAAGTTCGGAAAATATAATCTAATAGACCAATTTGGCCCAATGGAGGATTATAAATCCTAGCATATATAGCCGACTCCTTGGAATTGAGAGAATCCTTTAGAAACCAACCTAGACTTGTACATGATATCTAAACCATATGCAACCACCTTGGTCCTATAGACCCACTTACATTGCACTAGTTTTCTCTTGGAAGGTGGAGGAACCAACTCCCAAGTTTCATTGTCTTGCAAAGATTTGAATTGTTCTTATATGATCGTTTTCCATATTGGTTCAAGTGATTCTTCCTGTTATAGATGATTTTACCACACTTGGTAGATCACACTTTTATGGCCTTCCATGTCCCTCTACGAACTCCTTGGACCCCGTTTGCTCAAAACATACTTTGATGATCCAAGAAATACCCTAAAAAACACCTGTTTATCGCCATATGTGGGTTTTAACTTAAAAGTCATGTGTACATTCAGCTTGCTCCACTATATCCTGCGTACATCGGGAAATATGCATAAAACTAAAAACATTTGTATTTTTGGTCGGTGATTCTAGAATAAGTTCACTCTTGGCCTTCCATATGTCTAGAAACGCTCTGATTCGACCCTTCATTGCCTGTTGAAGGGATATATATTGATCCTATTGGATGCATTAGAGGAGGAGAACTTATGAGAGAAATGAGACTATAGTGGATTTGTGCCCCATTTATACATGTTTGAGTCTGCATCCCTTTGTCCTTTTGAACAACCATTGATGCTCTTCCCAAGCTTTCCATTTTCTTATGAGCTTGCCATTGATTTGCAGGATTGAAGTGGTGGAGGCCCAGGTGGAGGACTCGGTCTCTTGATTTCGATGAGGTGCTGACATAGTTTGTCATTTTTATATTTGTTTATAATTAATATAAATATCCATTTCTTGTCCATTGTATGTGTGTAACTATGAATGTTATTTATCCATGGATGCAGTTTCTTCAATTTATACATACTAGTTTTATATATGCTAGAGTAGATCTAACACTTTATATCTATCACGTTTTTCTATTTCGTTAGTGTTGAGAATGGAATGTAGGTGCAAGTATGATTGAAAATCCCAACGGGGATCTACTACAACCTTCCAGAATAAGGTACTCCTTTTATCCCTTAGTGTTATCCTTGTTTATCTCTATTGAATATGGAAACAGATTGATTTATTGTGTCATACAGTCTCTTGTGGTCTACCCCAAGCCATAGGAAGTTTCTCTCCATAACAAAATTGGTGAGTCCACCGGAGAGTTTTATTTTTTGGTGGGGTTGTCGATGCACTTTTTCACTCAATTTTCTCTCTATTTCTCCTTGTTTATGTGTTGCATTTAGTATTATGTTCATGCATTGAAACTCCCCTAGAGTGGTTTGAACCTTGTCTTTCTTTTTACCACTTTCTTCTCTGTATACGTGGGTCAGAGTATTCATAGTTGCGTATATATGCAGGTTCTCCTCTAGCTAGTCATGTACATATGACACTATTCTTTGAACAACCATGTGCATCCTCCCTTTTGGTTTATTTTTTGACCTGGGAAATTTTTGGGTGGGTTGTGAGTGTGGCTGGATCTTCCTAGGTACTGATGTTTTCTATTGGTTGTTTCTTCTGTGACTAGAGATTCCTTTTTCATCGATTTTTATTTGGAAGTAGTTATAGTCATTTATCTTATTTTTTGTTTTTCCATTAGTGCATTAGTATTTTTTTCTCAGTGTCTTGCTCCACATATTGAGAATTTTAATTACTTTTATTGTATTTTCATTCTTTTATATTGAAAATACAAAATAATTATATAGTTGCATTCTTACTTGCATCTCACATATGGATTCAATGAGGTACTTGCATTAGATTGCTTGGATGAGAGTTGTGTTTAGGCTTTCATATAGGAAGGATTGCATTGGAATTTGGAAAGAAATGATTTTTTGTGCATTTCATGTAGTGGCATACCCCTTTCTTCATATTTAAACACAAATTGCACTTGGCATCATTTCTTAGGTGGGAATATTTATTTCACTGTTGAGTCATAACATCACTAGTTTCATGCTTATTATCCTTGAGTAATTACAACCCTTAAAATCAATGCTTAATTTAAAATGAATTACACTTCTGATTTGATAGTTATCCATCAACAAGCTTAGGTTTTAGAGTCTTGGAATAGGTTGTTGTGAGTAAATTTCTCCAATACTACTAAAAAGACACTTTAGGTGTCTGTCTAGGTGAGAGCGAAAAATCTTTGGTATAATTAGTTTTCTTCGGAAGCTCCTCTTACGCAATAGTTAAGCACTAGGAAGCATAACTATTTTTGGTGGGGATAGCCCCTTGTAACTCTCTATGCAACGAAGGATATACTTCCACGATATTATTCATATCTGGGGTATTTTTAGTTACCCTTGGTGATTTTGAGCTTCGATCTTTGTTTCCCTACCCATATGGTAGATCCCTCTTATGACTGTCCGCTTGAGCATTTTTTATATTGGGGTGACCTTAGTTTCCTTACCAAGGTATCACATAGGGTACTTGCAGAGGTTATTATGTGATTTTCCTGGTCAGGTAGGGGTCAAACATCACAATTTCTTTACGTGTTGAATTTGAGGGCCACTATAATTGGTTGCACACCTTCACTTGTAGTGTATGGGAGTTTGAGGCCTCTCCCAGGAGATACATACCTGTTGCATTTAGGAGCTCGTTTATCCTCCCTCTTGGCTTGTTTTCATATGACTTAGATTTTCTTAGGGATGTGCTCTTTGTGCACTAGTTGGCTTTAGGGATTGTTATTACTTAAATATATTTATGTTCTCTTGAGTTCGGGTCCTTTTATGTTTGGCATGCCTGATATCAATACTAGTATCATGTCACCCGCTCTAGATCCTAATGCAGACCCTGGTGTTGTACTGGGGGGAACCACAACCCCTTACCTTGCTCATAGATTTGGGAGTGGTCATATTATTCCCTCTACTCCATTTATGGAGGATTTTCACTCCCTTCATCCAGTATTAACACTAGTGTTCACCCTCACGGGGGTGGTAGTGGATACATAAACATTGGGTCTACACCTTACATTCATTCCTATGTCCCATCATCCACCGCATTGTTTCCTCTTAATGTAGTTGTCATGATAAATCCTCCCTATGTCTTATAGTTTGGACTCTTTAATGAATATTTCCATCTATTTTGGACTAATATTATTGTCATGTAGGATCCATTTTTTGTACACTCTGAGGCTTTGGCCCATTCGTGTGCATGATAGTTATAATTTTGAAATCTCATATAGGATAGGATCACTTTTTCATATGCATCATGAATTGTCCTATGACCATGTCGCCTTAACTATAGGTACGAACCCACTTCATAATGTTACGAAACCTTCACACTGCTACTACAAGTGGCATTACGTAAGTGGTAGAGTCTTCCTATTCATGGGTGCCCTAGTTAGATCTTGCTTTTTCGTTTGGTAGCCATGCCGAGATTCTTCATTTAGATCTGGAAGTCCCTTAGAGTCATGCCATGTATTTGAGAGAGAACGTCATATCTCTCTTGAACTTTATGATGGTCATCTCCCACATGGACTCCCATTTATATCAATTTGTAATTGCATTTCATGAGTTTGCTTTCCGTATTGAGCTTTATGTCAGCTCCCACTTCAGATTTATACTCAATATAACCTGAGCTTGTGTCAATCCTAGCCAAGCAAAGCATTTCATATATATTTTGCATCTTGGTCATCCCTTACCAGGAGGAGACATCCTCCTGAGTGTCCTTATCTTACACATGCTTCCTTTCATTGAGCATAGATATGTTGCACTGCTTGGAATGAGTTTTCTTTCTTGGGACACTCGTCTCCTCCTAGTGATGTACTATAAGAATTTTTATTCTTTTTCAAGCTTCCTAATATGAAAAATTCAAAAAAATTCAAAAACATAAAAAGCCAGATGGGAAATGATATTACTTTTGGCAGTTGTCAAGTCATGTCACCTTCGAACAGAGCACTATGTATTCCATCCATTTGTTGGGTTATTAGTATGAATTTAGGAGTTGTACTTGTTATTCTGATTTTTCTCCACCGATTGGTTATGGTTCCAATCCCTATGGAGCCTCTGTCGATGCCTCCTATGTAGCAAAGTTGTCATAGTTTACATGTCCCTTCTATGCTACGTGTCACTCACCATATGCCTTATGCTCTTGTTCAAAGTAATTTTTAGCTTCAGTCGAACATTTCTCAGTTATATTCTCTTTGCATGCTGGTCATTCCTGATACAGTTACTAGTTCGTTCACATATTGTTCATCCGAGTTCTTCCAAATTATCGAGTGTTACTAAGTACCTCGTGTTGGTTTATGGGGGATGCCTTAATTCCCTCCTTCTAGCAGATTCCATTCCATTGAATTCAGATCACTTATTCTGGAGGAGGATTCTAGAGTCCATTGAGTTCCTTGAGACTGGTAGTCATCAATGGCAGCTCCTATCGCTATTGACAGTCTTGGGAATACATCAAAGGACTCTGATCAATGGATTATTTCAATTGTTTGAACTCAACACATATATTCACACTTGTTGGATTGCATGTTGTACCTTGATTCCCACTCATTATCAGTGGGATATCTCACATCTGTTAACGATATCTCACATTTGACCTCGACACCTTTATTCTCATGATGGGACATGTACCAGTAGTAGTTTGTGTAGAATACCTTCGAGCTTGGTGGAATTCCACATATCCTACCTCCTTGATCATACTAGTATTCATGAGATGTCATCTCTCATGACCAAATTCCAGTTTATTATCATATATCTTCATCCATTATGGAGATCTTGTTCACTATATATTGTACATGGTGATGACCACATGTGGCATATGTCTATTATGCATATTTATGGGCATTGTAATATTATGTATTTAGGGCTGCTACACTATATATTGGTAGTCACATGCTGAGATTTATCATTGTATTGTACTGATGAGTGGCTGGTTCTTCAACCTAGTTCTCGATTACTCCACTCCTAGGATAGATATAATGGATTTCGGCCATCATGTTACCCCTATAACCTTGCGCATTAGGGGGCATCTGTTATAGATTATTTTACAACACTTGGTAGATCACACTTTTTTGAACTTCCATGTCCCTCTGTAGACTGTTTGGACCCCATTTTCTCGAAACATACTTTGATGATCCAAGAAATCCCCTAAAAACACTTATTGCTATACATGGGATTTAGCTTAAAAGTCTTGTCTACATGTAGCTTTCTCCACTATATCCCGCGTGCATCAGGAAGTCATGTGCATAAAAATAAAAAAAATTGGAGTTTTCCTCAATGAGTCCTGAATAACTTGAGTCTTGGCCCTCCATATGCCTAGAAATGCTTCAACTCGACCCTTCATTTCCTATTGAAGGGATATATATTGATCCTCTTGGATGCATTAGAGGAGGATAAATTATAAGAGAGAGGAACTATACTGGATTTGTGCCACATTCTACATGCTTAAGTCTGCGTACCTTTGTCCTTTTGAGTATCCATTGATTCTCTTCCAAATATTTCCATTCTCTAGTGAGCTTTCCATTGATTTGGAGGATTGAAGTGGTGGTGGCCGAGGTGGCAGACTCAGTATATCGATTTTGACGATGTGCCCACAGAGTTTGTCACTTTTATCTTTGTTTATAATTAATACAAATATCCATTTCTCATCCATTTTATGTGTGTAACTATTACTTTTCTTTATCCATGGATGTAGTTACTTCAACTTATACTTACTAGTTTTATATATGCTAGAGTAGATCTAACACTTTATATCTATCATATTTGTCTATTTTGTTCGTTTCGATAATGGAATGTAGCTACAAGTGTGATTGAAAATATCAATGGGGATCTACTACTCCCATCCAAAATAAGGTATGCCTTTTATCCCTTATTGTTATCCTTGTTTATCTCTATTGCATATGGAAATGGATTCAATTCTGGTGTCATGCAGTCTATTGTGGTCTACCCCAAGCCATAGGAAGTTTCTCTCCATAAAAATTTATAGTATGTATGAGGATTATATCCAACCATCATAAATAATCTTTGCAAAATATTCAATTTACAAGTGGGTAAATCATTGTGAAATTGAGATCTAGTCTTTCTAGAGTCTAGTGAATCTCCATCACCATCACCTACTGCTTGTATGGTTTTCTGAGCCCACTTTGGCGTTATGGGTGACTCATGAAATGAATACATGTCATAATAATCATCATCAACATCATAATCAGAAAAATAAGAGGAATAGACATCATTTACATCATCATGGAGTGGAGGATGAGAGCATTCCTCTTGGACTAGTTCGATCTCCTGCATGGTCTCTTCTTCAAACTATACACTCCTTTCAATGAATGTTTTATGAGATGAGGGATAAAAGGGATTGTATACTTTTTCATATTCAGCATATCAAAACATAATGGACTCCTTTCTTTTAGTTTTCAATTCCTTTTTCTTCCTTGGAGGAATTCTATCCCAAGCCTTTGAGCCAAAAAACCTAAAATGAGAAATATTGGGCTTGTGACCAGTCCAAGACTCGAGTGCATTTTTTACTTCCAATGATTTGTGTGGAGATACATTCTGAACATATGCATAAAAATTTATGGTTTCATCCCATATATTGGGTGACAAATACCTTTCCTCCATCATGCATGTTTCCATCTCTTTCTAAGCTCTATTCTTGCACTCTGCAACATGATTTTGTTGTGGTGTGTAAGGCACAAAATGTTGCATCTGAATGACACTTTCATGACATAGATATTGTAAGTTCTTTTTGACATAATCCTTTCCATTTTCAGTACTAGGAACCTTGATTTTATTCCTATTCATGTTCTCAACTAAATCCTTGAACAATTTGGAAGTGTCAAAAACTTCATATTTTTGTTTGAGAAAATACACCTACGAATACCTTGAGAAATCATCTATGAATATCAACAAATAAATTGAATTCACATTTGAGTGTGTGGGAAGAGGCCCTATCATATTTGAATGGATCAGATCAAGGACCTAGACAGCCCTCCTTTCCTTCCCTTGATCATATTTGTGCTCAACATGTTTCCTCACTATGCACCCTTTGCATGTGCCTTTGGAAAACTTGATGGTAGGAAAGGGCCCTTCAACCATGCTTTCCATACTTAGTGCTTGGAGGTACCTATAAATGAGGTGTCCATAAATATCATGACACAAATTTATGGTCTAATTGTCATGTGATATGAGTGCATTCCCTTAGGAGTAGGGGAGGAAGTGAGAGAACTTATACATTCTCGAATCATGGTCAGAAAAAGCCACTCCAACAATTTGGCTTGTAGATATTTCTGAGATATCCACATCAACATGAGTAAATGTCACTCTCTTGGTTTTACCTATGTGTGTCATTTGATAGACAGAGAGTAGGTCCCCCGCAAGATCATGCAAAAACAACACATTGTTGAAGTACCCATCTTCTAGATCGATCCCGCCAATCCCTTTGGCATGGATCTTTGAGTCTTCACCCATGCGAATGGATGGACCACTGTAAGGATGTATGGCCAAGAAGGAATATTGCATGGGAGGCATGTACCTTGAGGCACCTAAATCTATGATGAAGGATCAATATTTTGAATGCCCAACAACCAAAGCATGACATCTATTCTTGTTCTCTAAGCTTGAACCTCCCTCTTTCTTCCCTGTGCCTTCTGGCAGTGAGATGTTCTTCTTCTCAAGGACTTGTGCCATCATGTCAATGGTTTTATTCATGTTTGAACTCTCTAGATACAAACCTTTGTGACAATAAGTGAGATGTACAATTTACTAAATTTTAACACTACAGATGGATTCAGAGACCCCCTAGATCATGGATTCAAAGACATGAGTGATTATGTAAATTGTGTCACTCGACGCAGGAAATCCAGGTAAAAAATTGTAATTCGAGCTGTGACACAATTTACATGATCATATAATGGTGTATAACTAAATTAAACACCAAATTCATCATTTGCATGATATGTTGACCAACGATGTGATTATTATAGCCACCATTTACAACATACATCTTCATAGGCATAATTTTGTAACAACCATGTAATATATAAATCACGGTCACAACGTCCAACTAACAACTCCCACAATGTCACCTCCAGTCAATTTACTCGGTCATCTGGATTTCAAATTAATGGGATTTCAAATAAGTAGATTTGTCAATGCAAAATAAATGAATATGTTGCAGCCTCTTGGTCAGTTAATTGCTAATTCACGAGATAATAAATATAGGTCTATATTTCCATCTGTAATGAGCTGGTAAACTAGTACACACTCTTTATCTTTATTTGTTCTAATTATAAAAAAGATCCACTTCAAATTGAGGGTCACATGACATCTTACTATCATGTCCCATTTTCTCTCTAAAATTATTTCTATTTGACATCAATTAAGCCCCTTTTTGCCATGATCCTTGCATTATCTAACCTATGTAAGGGATAAAAAAAGGATTGCAAATTAGAGAGATAAGAATATGTATGTATGGAACAATAAAACATTACTATATAAAAACCCAAACAATATATGTTATTACCCAAACAATATATATAAAAACCCAAACAATATATGTTATTACCCAAACAATATATATAAAAACCCAAACAATATATGTTAAAACATTACTATATAAAAACCCAAACAATATATTGTAGTATTCTAAATGGGGCTTTGAATTTTACTACAAAATGTGTTTAAGCATAATTTTGGGTAACTCACAAGTTTACATTTTGACTTCTAGAAATGATTTTTAATAGGGTTTCATGGATTGCGAACTCAATGTAATTAACGGTTTCTGAATTTGAGGTCTAGAAGTATGAAAATACATTTAGAATTTACCACCAAATCAAGTTTTTGCACCGAGAGTAACTAGGTTTTTTACAACCTAGTATTGTGGAGTTGTTATCACATAATGTAATGTAACATAACATTATGTTACATTACAAAAAGTAAAAACTAATTAAAAAAATCATGCCATCTCATAAAATAGAAATAAAAATTAGAACCAAATGAAACCTAATTAAAAAAATCCATTAAACTTGGATTAACCAAGCACCAAAGGGATCAAAATTCTTGAGGTGTACTTTTTTTTGAACATGTAAAAAATTAAGATAAAAAATTTACACTTCAAGGAATTGGATCCCTCTCAATGCTTGGTAGTTCCTAGTTTAAGATGGAGCTATGTTGGTTTAACTGCATTGTTGCATCAAGAGTAGCGAGGTGTACCATAACATTATGTTGTGTTACAGAAATTAAAAAAAATGAAAAAAATCATGTCAACTTATAAAATGAAAAATTAAAATAAAATAAAAATAATTAAAATTTTCCATGTCTACCCATCAAATAAAAAAATTAAAATTAGTGTAGATCCATCTTACACCTCAATAAATTGGATCCCTCTCGACATTTAATTAATATATCTTAGTTCAAGATGGATCTATGCTAGTTTATGAAAGCTACAGGGATGGATTTAGTAAGGTTTAATTGTGGGAATTAATTGAAAAACTTTGTTTGTCCTATATGCACTCGATTTTTTTTTTATCAATCCATAATTTTTTGGATGATGTATGGCTTCTTGAAGTTTGGTAACCAAATTTTATCGCTACTCTTTCGATTTGGATACAAAGGGTAAAGGTTCATGTGGCAATGTTCATACAAATCCCACGAAGTTGGTTCCACTTTTTAGTGCCACTTTAGAAATTGGAAACGCAATTCTGAAATGTAAATCCACAACGCATATGCGTTATTGATGCTACGTTCGAAAAATATGAGGCCAAATACGAGGCTAAGGTTAGTTAGAAGATATCACATGTGCATTTTTAAAGTTTTACATATCGCATATGTTATATGCAAAACCAAAAAAAAACTAAAATAGAGGTCACGAGCATCAATTTTTTTGTTTGCACAGTGAGGCAATATCGGGACGGTGAAATACTGCAACTGTGAAATACTACACCATTGTTTTGTGTTAGAGCGTTTCGAGGTGGCTGTGGAGGTTGATTGTCTCCAATGGAAGGTAAGTACTCATATCATCCACAGTTGTATTCAATATTTGTTTGTTTTGGTTAATTTCATAGTTTTTATATTTCTTAAAAACTTAAAATGAAATAAATAAAAAAAATTGAATTAAATCAAAGAATGATAAATTAAAACAATTTGTAATTTGTTGTTTTAATCTTAACAGATAACAGGAATGTTCAAGATTGTGAAAAATGAACCAAACCCAAACACAAACCCAAACACGGAGGGGGAACAAGACCGAAATTCACAGATTTTGGCTCGTTTGGGTGCATTGAGGCGCCTTAGCTCATCTTTTAGAGGGGCGATCATTAGAGACAATATTTAGTCAAGGCATTGGACATCATAACAAACGCAATTGCTAATGCCCAAGGAGCTCTGTATAAAATTAGCTCATACAGAGAATTAATGAGGCAATACTATTCGGATGGTTTGAGTTATAAAGACATCAAAAACCTAAAGATTACAAAAGACCAATTGTTTTTGTTATTCTGGGACCCTAGCACTAGATTGGTTCCACCCACCAGTTGAGCACAAATTTCCATAGACTGGTGTGTGGAACCAAATTTTAAAGCCAATTGGATGGATCACTGGTATATGGTCTTCGATGAATACCCTCATGGAAATAGTGACATTCCATTTTATTTCGTGAGGAAGTTGTATGCAGAATTCATCCTAGGGAAACATGTGAACTATTTCGATATTTTAGACTTCCAGGGTGTGGATCATGGGATGCCCCAAGATAGGGAAGGGGCTAGGACGGATCCTAACCATGTGCCATGCCCTCCACGCACACCAAAACCCCCTCAGGTATATCCTCCTACAGGTCCTGTGATTTATGATAAACAAAAGGCCTTATTTGACTTGGCAGATACATTGCTTCAGCATGGGACTGCTGTCCACAACAATCTAGGCCAAGGGGTTGGCACTTCTGAGGCCGGCCCATCGCACAGTAAGGATCCATATACATATCGCATTAGAGAAGTAGAGCATTTAGAGCATCGTGTTACTCCACACCCTTGCACAACATGTGGAGGCATATGTTATGGCCCTGCTTCAAAGTTCTAGGACAATGGATTACTTCAATTTGTAAGTAAAACTCATTATTTTCATATTATATTTTGTTTTATATAACAATTTTCAATTTTTTCACAATTTATTTCAATCTAATTATCTAACAAATTATTTGAACAAATATACAGCTGGTGTCCCATGACACTGCAACTTTGCATAGTCCATCGATTGATGTTGAGAACATTGATGCAGCAGTCAATGCTGCATATGGGTTTGGTTCTTCACCATTAGCTGTAAGAACTATACTTTTTAATTTTTCATCATTATTTACATATTTATAGTAGAGATTGTAACATTCAATACATCCTAATCTGGATACAATATCTTTTATGCAGGGTGAGAAGGATGAGTTTGTTGAATCCCAACCTAGTCCCTCTTATGTAGAGGAAGATTCCTAGACCTAGGTATTATTTTAAATATGATTTTAATTATGATTTTAATAATTCAACATTCATGCTTATAATTTTTAGAATTTGTCTAATTGTATCTTTATGTTTTGTTACATAGCATGATATCTTGATGGGTGACCCGCCTCTCCCCCACCCCCAAGTACATGTATGTTTCTCTTTCTTTGAAAATATAATTTTTTGTCCATGTTGTATATGTCTCATTTTATTTGTATTATTTGACATTGACATATGTTGATTTATGCAGGCATCTATTGATCCAGTGGTGCTTGAATAGCACCAAAGCGACGTTGTTGGTGAGCCACCTCTCCCCCCTGCTAGGTACATGTATGTTTCACTTTCTTTGAAAACATCATTTTCCGTCCATCTAGTTTATATGTTTCTTTTTATTTTTATTATCTAAAATTGACATATGTTACTTTATGCCAGCTTCTAGTGAGGCACCAGTGCTTGAAGAGCAAAAAATAGGTGACCCACCTCTGACGAGCCAGCAGGTACATTTATGTATCCCTTTCTTTTAATTGTGATTTTAATGATTCAACACGTAATTTTTTAATTTTTTGAAATTGTCTAATTGTATCTTTATCATTTTGTGTGTAGGAATGTGATTTTGATGATTTTGTCCAACAAGAAAAATTCTTCGCTAATACATGTAGAAATCCTTTTATCCTGTTGACAGTTGTTCGACCCACTGGTTACACACCTCCTCACATCCCCTAGGTATACTGATATATTGCAAATCTTGCTTATATTGTTTCTTGTACATGCAAGTATCTTTTTCCTTGTTTCCCCCACTTATATGTTGTCATTGGCATATATATTGTTTTATGTAGTTTGATAGTCAGCGACTGGTTATTGAAGAGCACCCAATCGGGGTTGTTTCTCACCACCTCTTCCTCTCCTGCAATGTACATGTATGTCTCGATTTCTTTGAAAACGTCATTATCCCTCCATGTAATATAGTTTTATTTGTACATGCAAGTATGTTTTTCGTGCGCCCATTGATTTGTTGACATTGGCATATATATATTTTTTATGCTGCTTGATAGTGAGCAAGTGGTGCTTGAAGAACACCCTGCAATTGGGGTCGCTACTAGTGAGGCACCATGAACCACCATTACTTACTCGTGTACAATAAGTAAGAATGTTATATTGTTTTGGAATTTGAACAAATGTACATAGAAATTTTATAGGTTGGTAAACTAACTTACAAATTTTAGTTTTTTGCAGTCTCCACTAATGCGACCTGTCCCTCTTATTTAGCGTTGGGGATCACCACTGAGTAGTTGGAAGAGAAAGCTAGACTTCTCAGAAGACATTGACAGCGGCAGTGAATGGGGGAATAAATAGAATAAATGTATAGGGGGGATAAGTACATGTTACTTTTTCTTTGTATATACACATATGTGCATTTTTATCTACTATTTTGTATTATGGCCATGTGGCATTCCAATTTTTGTAACATTATTTGTATACATATATAATATAAAACAAGGTTCAAATTTATACATATACGGTTGACTTGATTTTGGAACATGATATGTTTGGTTCACCTATGTGATATTATGATAAGTGTGGTTCACCTGTGTGCCAGTATGAATTTCCAATACTTAAAGGAAGAAATTATGACTCATCCAACTAAGATCAAGTAAAGATTAAGTAAGTCATTGGAGATAATCACTAGACACCATAACCATAACCATACCATACAACTACCTAAATTTAACTATCATAAAATTTTTAACATTATGGCTATCCTCAACTTTTTAACATCATAACCATACCACTAACTTTAACATCATGTACATGTGTTTCTACTTCTAAGTCATGCATGCATGTGTAATATACCATATCCTACCCTACAATACTAACATCATACCCTACAATACCATACGATACTAACATATCATACCATACTAGCATACCAATATACCATATTGTACCCTACGATACTAACATACCATACCATACTAATATACCATACCATATCATACCCTATGATACTAACATCATAACATACTAGCATACCATACCATACCCTACAATACTAACATACCATAACATAACATGTACCATAACATACTAACATCATACCATACTAACATACCATACCATACTAATATACCATTCCATACCCTACAATACTAACATCATACCCTACAATACCCTATGATACTAACATCATACCATACTAACATAATAATATACCATAGCATACCCTATGATAATAACAAACCATACCATACTAATATACCATATAAAACCCTAGTTCCCTCCACTAACTTGTCAACCCTATTGATAGCATGCAATTTGTAGTTCATGAAACCCTAGTTGGTTTTCTATTTGTTCATGTACATGTGTTTCTACTTCCATATCATAACTTGTAAATAGGTCATAAAACCCTAGTTCCATCTCATAACTTGTCAACCCTAGTGATAACATGCAATTTGTAGTTCATGAAACCCTAGTTGGTTTTCAATTTGTACATGTACATGTGTTTATAGTTCCATATCATAACTTGTAAAGAGGTAAGTAACCCTAGTTCCATCTCATAACTTGTCAACCCTAGTTGGTTTTCAATTTGTACATCTACATGTGTTTCTAGTTCCATGTCATAACTTGTAAAGAGGTCACTATACCCTAGTTCCATGTCATAACTTCTCAACCCTAGTGATAGCATGCAATTTTTAGTTCATGAAACCCTAGTTGGTTTTCAATTTTTACATGTACATGTGTTTCTAGTTCCATCTCATAACTTGTAAAGAGCTCACTAAACCCTAGTTCCATATCATAACTTCTCAACCCTAGTGATAGCATGCAATTTATAGTTCATCAAACCCTAGTTGGTTTTCAATTTGTACATGTACATGTGTTTATAGTTCCATCTCATAACTTGTAAAGAGGTCACTAAACCCTAGTTCCATCTCATAGCTTCTCAACCCTAGTGATAGCATGCAATTTGTAGTTCATGAAACCCTAGTTGGTTTCCAATTTGTACATGTACATGTGTTTCTAGTTCCATATCATAACTTGTAAAGAGATCACTAAACCCTAGTTCCATCTCATAACTTGTCAACCCTAGTGATAGCATGAAATTTGTAGTTCATGAAACCCTAGTTGGTTTTCAATTTGTACATGTGTTTATAATTTCATATCATAACTTGTAAAGAGGTCACTAAACCCTAGTTCCATCTCATAACTTGTCAACCCTAGTGATAGCATACAATTTGTAGTTCATGAAACCCTAGTTGATTTTCAATTTGTACATGTACATGTATTTCTAGTTCCATCTCATAACTTGTAAAGAGCTCACTAAACCCTAGTTCCCTCTCATAACTTCTCAACCCTAGTGATAGCGATGGAATTTATAGTTCATGAAACCCTGGTTGGTTTTTAATTTGTACATGTACGTGTGTTTCTAGTTCCATCTCATAACTTGTCAACCCTAGTAATAGCATGAAATTTGGAGTTCATGAAACCCTAGTTGGTTTTCAATTTGTACATGTACATGTGTTTCTAGTTCCATCTCATAACTTGTAAAGAGGTCACTAAACCCTAGTTCCATCTCATAACTTGTAAAGAGGTCACTAAACCCTAGTTCCATCTCATAACTTCTCAACCCTAGTGATAGCATGCAATTTGGTGTTCATTAAACCCTAGTTGGTTTTTAATTTATACATGTACATGTGTTTCTAGTTCCATCTCATAACTTGTAAAGACACCGTTCTTGGTGCCTCCAATGTTGCATAGATGGTGTTTGTATCCTAGGCACACGAAAGGCTAGACATTAGTACTCTCATAAGAAAATAAAGAGAACCCAATGAAAATGTGCAAACATGATTTATAGATAACTCACCTGATGTTGTACGATCGTGTTTATAGTGTCCAGTATCCTCTGAATAATATTATGTCTGTGAATGGTATCCATCAGTCATAGGTTTATTACATTGGGAATAAACTAAGGCTAAATAATTGAAATTGTGCTTCAGCATGCACTTTAAAGGTTAAATAACGCACCTAACAATGCACTCAGATGAGTAGGCGATCTGGATCATCTATGTTGCCGATGGTGTCCATCAATCTTTCGTGCTCTAAATAAGGTACAAAGAATCATACATGTGACCTATTTTTGTTATTAAGGGTGTGCAGCTTGATGTTTATACCAACTACTAGTTTGGTGAAGTGGTATAGAATATCTCCTCGTCTATAATCTTGATATACATACCCACCCTTCCTTTTTTGTTGTGCTGCAAGTGTCAAGTACTTCCAGTCAAGTAGAATTTATAACCATTGAGCATGTTGAGAATTCAATATTTTCATCATCTATAACAGGTTCGAGAATGGTTTGTTTCCCCTCTAAGAAATGTGCCAACCAATAGTTAGAACCCCATTCATTATTTTTTTAGGGAAACCACTGCATGTATCTTACCTGTGAAAGGAAATAGGTCGAGTTAACAATACATTTTTTAAATAAGGTCTTGCATTAGAGAGAATTTGAGGTCAAAAATGGGCCTCCTAAGAGATGTACTACAAAAATATAAGATATATTAAAATATTATGAGTTAGGGGTTTTATGGG
>LPNX011133370.1:570826-631517 GCA_001517045.1 Pseudotsuga menziesii
GAGTTAAAAGTACTTGTACCACTACCTTGGTTAACTATGGGTTTTCAACCACCATAGAAAATGTGACAAATAAGCATTCTTAACTCATGCAATGCCACCTCAACCATCGGGGGTGATGTCATCTACTAGAATGTAATTGGTTGATTTTTATAGTACATTTTGGTCCTTTTGAGGCCCATTTTTGACCTCAAATTCTCTCTAATGCATTTCTAATTTCTACATAAATTAAATTCTGCATAGGTTAAGTTAACAATACATAAATGCAATTTCTAATTTAGGTACTACTAATTTAATTTTTTGTATCTACTTGTACGAGATCTTATATGTGATCATTGTCTGTAGAAATTTGTGTGTGATCATCTTCCAAATGGTCTATTTCATTAAACCCATTGAAATTGGTGCCAAGTGTCACTCAATCCCATGTATCAACTATATGTGTATACTCACAATCATCCCATTCATCAATGCTACAGGAACTGCAAAAGCAATCCTTCAATCTTGTCCAAATTTGTAGGGATGATTTGTCTGAGCTTCTAATTGAATGAAACTATTGAGTTCCATGCACTATGTTTACCCAATGTGTTTGGGATCGATCCACATTTTTCACCTCCCAGAATATTCTTCACACTAGGTGTTTCCTTGTTGCTTGTTATCCCATGATAGATGCACACCATTTCACTATAGATGCAGCATCTTGAAGGCAAGAAACTATAAACTTCATCTCTTCCCTTCGAAGGGCAGTTTTTATGCATGCACCAGCACCATCGTGCTCTCCTTTGAGATGTTTTACTTGTAAAATTCATCTCTTCCCTTCGAAGGGAAGTTTTTATGCATGCACCAGCACCATTGTGCTCTCCTTCAAGATGTTTTACCTGTAAACTTCATCTCTTCCCTTTGAAGGGTAGTTTTTATGCATGCACCAGCACCATCGTGCTCTCCTTTTTCGTGACCAATTTCAAAGTAGTTCCATACATGTGGCACGTTGTATTTTATCTGCAACAAGAACAACCATTAAAATACACGTGCATCCTTGAACTGTCTAGCACCACCATATGACCAAATGAAATGACGATAATGGATGTCATGGGTCTGGTCGTCACTCATGTAGAAATGACTTTCTTTCAGTATCACACATTTATGTTCATTGCTATCTAGCCCATGTTGATACATGATATGCACCATTATGGTCACCTGCTCTGAGTGACAGTATTGACTTTGTATTTCATTTTGTGGTTGTAGGGTGTAATTTTCTGAAAATTCAACCATTGATAGTATTGTTCCGAGTGGGAAGGTGTCCTGGCATATTCTGAATTTCTCATCTTGCCACCGTGCCATATCGACATGTTGAATGTATTGGATCTTTCCACGAAAGTCTAAAATAAAATTACATACTTGCACCTGGTGTAAAAAAATAAACCATGTTATAAAACAACATAAAAATATGTACATGAATATTAATATATCAATATTCAACAATTTACCTGTGAAATCACCAATTTAATCTTCTTGTTTTCTTTCCCATCATGTAGCTGATATGTCTCATACTGATAGTTCTGCTTCTCAACAATTGCATTCCCAAATGCTTGATCTTCACTCTCATTGATGCAATCAAACCATACTAATAGCCCACCACAATTGTTTCAAGAAACCTCTACACATTGTTTTAAGTAATGTGTTTTCCCATCTTGACTCAGAAACATTATGCTATGGATGAAATCTTGATATGACATTGGCGGTACTGTACTTGAGCATTCCTGCACATGGTTAGGATGCAAAAAACTACGTATCTGTGCAAGTGTATGGTAATATAGGTCAAAATATATGTGGTATATACAAAAACAAGTGTTCCAGATGGTATTGATTCTAACATACCAAGGCTTGCATTTTTCAAAGAATATTTTCCCAAGCCTTAGCTCTACATGGGCAACTTTAAACATCTCGAAGAATTGAGTTTGTGTCATGTCAAGATAGTGTTTAACATGAGGTTCATTGTTTCTAGAACCCCTACAATGTTTTAGCACATCCTTCATGTTAGAAGAAGTCCTAGTGTTATCATGCCAACATGTGTGCACTAGGCCCTTCATTGGTTTGACTAACTTCGTGTCTTTGTGGGGAAAGCTACATTTAAATGCCCACAATGTTTCCATTTGTCCCTCTACATCAAGATTGTCTATTCTTACTGAATGTTTTTTAAGTGTCTTTGGATGTAAAGGTATAATTTGTGATGTGTATTTAAGTAAACGACATTGTGTTGTGGATCTACATACAATTAATTCAGCCAATACGCAGCGAGCCACATTACAGTCTTGTAAATGAGTTTTTTTACGAATCGATGTGAATGAAACAGCAAGAGATTTAACAATGTGATTACTTGATTCGATATTCTTCAATGTTATTATTCCTAACTTTTTTCTAACACTTTCCATATTTCTATATTTAAGCAAAGCTAAAAACAATTGGCATTTAGCAGCTTCAGATTTGTTATCAAAATATTCTTTCATTATTTGATAACAATGACGAAGTATAGTGTGTTTAGCCACCTTACCTTCCATGGAAGCCAATTTTCTCTCGCCACATGTATATGTTTAGGAGTTCTCTTTCATTTTGATGCAATATTTCTTGTTGTTTGAAATGTCGGAGTGATGTTTACATCCACTACAGGATGACAAATTCGATTAGGAGATTGAACCACATGGCATGGTTGTTGCGGAGTCACATTTTCATTGTGAGGAACATAATTATTGAACTCTTCACAATATTTTATGATTAATAATGGATCAAGAATATCATCTCCCATATAACCAGCTTGCTTTAATGTTGGATTATCTTCCTCGGCGAGTTTACATTAGGTACCTGTTGAGCGAGAATGGGAAGTATCTTCTCATCCGATGAATGTCAATGATTTTTTGAATCTTTCATCTTCTTTTCCTTTTTATTTTCAGTTTCTTCCGGTGTAAGCACCTTCCTTAGTGAATTTCGACCTCTATTATGTACATTACCCAATGAAATCCATGCAAACTTGTACAAAACCTATGGATTTGTGTAAGGAATGATTAAATTGCAGGTTGAACAGTTCTCTATGCATGAGTTTAGAAGAATTATGTCTTTTTCTACAGTAAACATGGCCCACATCCTGTAACCCATTAATTTTTATAAAACACATATCAGATATGCGATATAACACATGTATGTTTGATCACATATGCGTTATATCGCATATGCGATATGAATACACTGCCTTTTACTTAATGGGAAGTTTCTATTAGGTGATCATTGAATCACATATGCGATTTAGTGCATATCAAATATTGACATTTTATAACCTTATAATGGAACCCATACCCACGGTTAAGACCTGTAGACCTATCCTTCGACCATGGTACTATTTTCATAACTATCTCTTGTCTAGAAATATTCATAATGGTTCCTATATGAACATGGTCAATGCCTCCTAAAGAATCTTTAATGCATAAAATAGTCTCATGGCACATATATCACATATTAAGGATAAATATCCCGTTTAGAGGACATGTGTAGTGCTTTAAGACTTTTTTATGTTACACTGTTGTCCAGTTACCATGGTTAAGACCCTGAGACCCATCCTTAGTGCATAAAACCTCATAATGGCACCCATATACCACTAAATGCCAAATATTCCATCTATAAGGCATGTGTTTTGATTTAGGAACTTATTGTCTTCTCTTATATGACTATAGACAATGTCCAGAGACCCATCCCTCCCATCCAAAACCCTATAATGGCACCCTTATCCCATTATAATACCATTTAGACTCCCAATATTCCATCCATATGGTCTATGGGGTGGCTCATGGCCCAAGATTACATTATTTAAGTGATGGGGGGGAGTCAAAGGAGGGAGAGGAAGGTGTAGAGGGGATCATGGGAGTGAGGGATGGGTAGGGGACATATATGGGGGGGATGGAGGGAAGAGAAATATAGGGGGAAGGGAGGGATGGGTAGGGGAGAGATATGAGGAGGGACTGGAGGGAGGACAAATATAAAGGGAAGGGATTGGTGGGAGGCGAATAAATATAAGTGGGAGGGAGGAACCTAGGGCCTTAGTCATTTTCAAGGGATGAAACCTCTACTTTAGGCCCTAAATGAAGCTTCTAGGCATTTAGGACCACCAATAACACCTTAAACCACCATATGTTACCTCTTGAGGCCATTCTTATCTATGTGTGTGGGCATTGACACCATTAGGTTTTTTTAATTACTAAGCATGGGTTTAGAGACCCTTGACATGGTTGAGCGATCGGGAAACCCAGATCGTAGACACTAAAGGAAGCTTCTAGGGATCCATAGGAAATAATAATGTATCAAGCCACGACACAAGACCTCTTTAGGGGGTCTTTGGGCTTAGATTAGGGATATGCATGGCAATGGGAGGAAACCTAAGCCTTGGTCCCTAAATGAATTCCTTAGTCATTGAAGGTCAATAACGACACTTGAAACTACCACGAAGGACGTATTGATGGTGTCCCTACCCAAAGCATGGGGATAATCATGCCATTTAGAGGTTTTAAATAATAGACATGGTTCTCAAGGCCTTACACATGGTTGATGAATTAAACCCAAGCCTTAGTCCATAAAGTAATATTATATCCATCCAAGGCCTAAAATGATAGCTCGAATCACCTCACATGACTTACAAGCACTAGGTATGGGTCGTGTGGCCTTCGACATTGTTGGGGGAGTAAAAATTAGGATTGGACTCTAAAATAAGCTTCTCAGAATCCATGACCATGAATAACAACTGAAATGACCAGCCATGTCCTCTTGAAGTTACCCTTTCCTTCGAGTGGTGACATGGATGTCGTTAAAAGGTTTTCGACAGTAGATATCAATCCATGGGTCTTGGAAATTGTTAAGGTAGGAAACCTAGGCCTTGTACCATAAATAAAACTTCTTAGAATATAGTTTTAATAATGAAATTTGATCCACCATACATGACCTCTTGAGCATATATGTAGCCTCCATGTGGGGTATTTTGAAATAATAGGATGTTTTGAGCACTACGTATGGATATCAAGGTCCCGAACATAATTGTGGGAGAAACCATGTACCATAGGCCCTAAATTAATGTTATATGAATCTTGACCCAAGAATGATGCCCTAAAAAAAAACGTTGTCTTAAGAAGATATTTTTCCTCCAAGTGGGAATATTAGTATGATTATGAGTTCTCGAGCACAATGTATACATCGTGGAGCCTCAACATAGTCAAGAGATGACACCCTATCCTTAGGCCATTGAAGATGCTTTTGAGTGTCCACGAACAAAAATAATGCTTCAAAACAACATAAATGATCTCGCAATCCTTATCCTCATAGTGGATGTGTTAGTTTGATTAGGAATTTTTTAGAGCTAGATATGCATTTCGAGCCTTAGAGAAAGGTTATGAAATAAAACTCAATCATTAAGTCTAAAAAACATCTTCCATGTCTTAAGTGCCATGGACAAGCACCTTGAACCTCAAATAATCTGACCTCATTATCCACAACCATTCACAAATTTTAGGCTAAGCGTCGTCCTTTTGCCACACTAAACCTCTTTGAATGGGTCAATAATTACCATGATATTTTGTTTTTAGATGGGGTTTCTCCCAAAGACTATCCACTAATTTGGTAAATGCTTTTTTATTCTCGAAGCTACTAAAGACAAAACGCATATGTGTTATATCGCATGTGCGATATATCGCATAGTGTTGCACTAGGCCCATATTTCCTTTATATTTCTGCAATATTTTATCCCAAATTGACATCACTTACCTCATATATTGTTGCACCCGCTAAAACATATATGTTATGATGTGCTGAAAATTTGAAAACCCAATTTCACAAAAACCAATTTTATAATCATTTACACAAATTTTGTGTGCATAAATGTTATATATTATGAAATCTGATTCAATTACCTATCTTTTGTATTTTTATCTCATCTTCAAATAAGTTAGGTAAGTACCCCTAATTGTCACCTAAAGTCAGAGTTTCCAGGTTTTTCTAGTATTATGTGGCATCTAAAGTGTCTTTAAAGGAGTCCATGATTGTGCATCGGCCCCTAAATTCATTTTTTTAACTCTAAAAAGGGCAATTTGTTTCCTTCTTTTCGGTTGGAGATCATTTTTTTCCTTATTTTGGTTGGAGATTTACTGAAGAGTTAATATCTTTTACAAAGGGTTATAGTGAAGTTTTGACTTCTTAAAGGGGTTTTTTATTCTTATTAATATTTTATTTTATATTTGGGCTTACTTTTAAACCATTATTGCAAAGTTATCATGATGCATTCTAAACCATGTGGATTATTCCTATTTTTCTTAATTCCATATTACTAGCACCAACTATATTACTAAGATTAATATGTTTGAAATACGCCAAGAGGTATATATTTGACATATTGATAATTTTTTTTTACTAAATAATGTGTCAATTACTTGTATCAAATACTTAAGCTAATATAACAACAACTTAATTTATGGCTGTTAAAATCATAGTTGAAGCTAGGATCATAATGGTATCATCATTGGAGTTAAGCTAATAGTTGTATCTAATAGTTAATTTATAAGTTAATATAAAGGTTAGGCTATGACTTATGCACATTAACTCGACTCCCAAGTGCCATATGGAGTTCAACTATCACATAATTTGCACATTACCTAAGTGATTGTTCTTGGTGCATGGTTTCATTGCAATCAAGGTCAACTTCTCATGCTAGGAGATGGAGTTCATCTAAATTAATTTTAATAGTTGTATCATTATTGGAACAATCTAATACTTATCAAATATAACTATGCTTAGAGTTGAAGCTAAGCTAATAGTTGTACAATCATTGGAGTTAATCTAATATTTACGCAATATAACATTGATTAGAATTGAAGTTAAATTAATAGTTGTAGAATCATTAGAGTTAAGTTAATAGTTGTATCTAATAGTTAATTTAAAAGTTAATATATTGGAAATTGAAATTCAAGTAAAAGTCATGATTGGAGTTGAAGTTAAGATAATAGTTGTATCATCAATGTATTTAAGTTAATAATTGAATAGTTGCATCTAATAATCGAATACTTGAAGCCAAAGTTTTCTTTTTCCAACTATCACTAAAATTGAAAACCTAATTATATCTATATGGAGAACTTAAACATGTAATATGAATTATATATTAGATAGATGTCCAACTACGAGATGTGGGAGTTTATTAGGAGTTCGACTCTTACATCAATCACATTAGCTACACCCCTAGATGCCAAATGCAGTTGGACTAAGTCTTAAGTGATTAGAGTTGAAGTTAATCTAATCATTGTAGAATCATTGGAGTTCAACTAATAGTGTATCCAATAGTTAAGCTAATATAACTATGATTAGAGTTGAAGTTAAGCTAATAGTTGTATCTAATAATCGATGGAGTTAAGCTCGTAGTTGTATCTAATAATCAAATAGTTGATGATTAATTTTAATTTTTATAACTATCACTAACTGTACTTATTACATGTTAATTAAGCTATTTTTTCTTGTTTATGAAATTATTAATTATTAACTTTGAACTACATCCATAGAATCAATCTAGACATTACACTTGTCTCATTCTCGTTCAATCTTGGAGGACGCATATAGAATCAATCTAGACAGTACACTTGTCTCACTCTCGTCCGTAGATGAAAAAGCATAGATTGTAGTCCACCCCAAAATTCTAACATATATACACCTTCGGCATAATTACAAGCCCTTTATTCCTTCTTGGGGAATTTTCCCTATTTGATCCTGCCTTGTGCAGTGACGTATTATATCATAAACTCCTTGCTTGGGTTTTGGGAAAATGAGCTTACATCAAATAAATTTTAAAATCTCATAAATTTTAAAATCTCTTCCAATGAGAAGATGTCAAAACTTTCAACTAGCTTATACATGGATTTTGCAAGGAAGGGAAATTGAGGGAATCCCCTGAGCTGCGTTATGAGATTTTGGTATTGTTTAGTTTAGCAGGAACGACTGGTTTAGGAGGGTTCTGAGCTAATGCATTTGATGATTGCAAAGAGGTGTATACGTGAGATTGTGACATATATTGTGATCTTGGATAAGAAGTTGCATGCTTGAACTTTGGTAGATACTTTCATCTAACTTAGACCCTAACATGATTCTAAAGTCACAATTTAATTTAAATTTTGTAAATATCTTAAACTTCATATTTGACACTGAAATAGTATTTAATATACTATATTAGTGTGGGTGAGTTATTGGAATCAATATCAATGCAATGGGGCTCTATTAATGTGAAAATCAAATCTTACAACTACAAACCAAACATTTGTAATATTCACTCTTTTGATTGTAATGAGTAAAGCATACAATTATGATAATAACAACTTGTGATAATAGTATAGTGCTTAGTTATTTCCTTACTAATTCATTGAAAGCATTAAGCTATTAAGATTGTTATAGATGATAATCTATTATAATAACTATTTGTGATAGCAATCTAGTGTTTGACAATTTCTTTACTAATTCATTGCATGCATTAAGCTAATGAGGTTTTTCTAGATAACTTCCTACATTTACTTTCACAAGAACATTATAACTATTTGTGACAATAATCTAGGGTTTGACAATTTCTTTACTAATTCGTTTTGTATGCATTAAGCTAATGAGGTTTTTATAGATAATTGCTTACTTTTACTTTCACATGAACATTCATGATATGGTTTCTTGCAACTATAAATAGAATCCTTTTAATAACTTAATACTCCTTTTTTAAATAGAAATTACTTGATAATTATTAGAATGAAAACTAAATCTACTAGTGATCACTTACATTGATAATTTAATATTCCTTTTTTAAATAGATTTGCTAGTGATCACTGACATTGCTATTTGGTTATATTGATATTGGCATCTTAAAGTTATTGTGGATGATGTTCATGGACTAAATCTACTGGGATTTGCTAAATTTACTAACATCTACTAGGATTTGCTTAATTTACTAGGATTTGTTAGTGTTCATAAATCTACTAGGATTTCCTAGTGATCACTAAATCTATTCGGATTTTCTAATGAACAATAAATCCAGTGCCATTTTCTAGTGATCAATAAATCTATTATGATTTGATATTGATCATTTACATTGATATTTTGTTAGATTAATATTGACATCTTAAAGTTCAGGTAGATAATCTTAAAGTTCATTATAAATGTTAAGCAAAAATCCATCCCACTATTTTTCATGTGTCCAAGTTAACTAATACAATTTATGTATTTTGATGTGGATAATAATGTCTAATGAAAGAAGTCAAAATCTACTTATAATATAAGTTTTCATTAAAGATTCTTCAAAATTCAAGTTTATTTTTTAAATAAAATTCACAAAATAACACTTACAAGGACATTACCAGCTTGTGAATCGAAGATACTTTCACTGATATTTATAATTTTGACCAAACATATAAAACATAAAAATATTGATCAATTGATAACCTTCATTGAAATGTAAAAATGATAAATCTTTTTAAAATGTTTTCTTTAGATGTAAAAATAATGTTATGCACTGAAGGATTAAAAATAATGAATTTTTTAATGTAAAAATAATAGTATTACCTACCTTTGATGATTATGAAGTACATTATGATAACAATAGTCTTTTTATTCTTAATTTCTCAAAATAAATTTGAGAAAATAATCATTAGTTATTAATATTAAAAAATTATTAATTATAAATATAAACCATTATAAAAATAAAAGATAATGTATAAAGTAGATAAAATTATTAAAATAATAGAAATTAAAAATAAATTATTAATACTAATAAAATATTACGTAAACAAATTATTAAAATAATTAATAAAATCTTATTTACACCTATATTAAATATGAGTTTGATAATATTGGTTATAATACAAATTTTTATAATCTTGTAATTTACTAAAATTTGAATGAGTTTAAGTTTTTTGTCAAGCTTTTTGAGAAACGAAACAAAATTTTAAAGTAAACTACGTAATATCTTTTTAAAATCTGCTAGACAGAAGTTAGTCTTAGTGACAACATCATAGTAAAAAAAAATAGAAGGTAAATGAGTCTATAGTATTCCCTAGATACCGGTCTTAATTATTTTTATAATAATTAATAAAAAATATAAAATAAAATATAAAATATTAATGTCTTGAAATATCTTTTTTTAAATATTTAACCAGTTCAACCTCAGAAACTAGCCTCACGCGGAAAATTCTGTATTATAAGTTAAAGGAGCTACAAAGTTCAGAAGCAATTTTACAAGAAGGAACTGTACTTTCATGAAGAGAGGGAAGCATAGATAGAAAGTTGTGACGTAGGAACAAAAAGAGTGGAATATGAACTTCAACATCGAGCTAAGTTGAGATAGTTTCCATCCCTGTTTACAAAACCTAACTGTCTAGTTTCGCGCCTCATATTTTGGTTCTGTTTATCTCGTTTCTTCTTATAAAATCTCCCATCTCCAAGCTTTTCCACATATTCTGAATTCTAAGTCACATGGTTTCAATATTGGATTTCAGTTCTTTGCTTATCCTCATGTCTTCAATGAAAGTGTTCAAGTTCAGAAAGGAAGAGCCTCCGGGGAAGACTGCCCTCGTTGCAGACTCTTTGAGTTTGAGAACGTTCTCTCTCAACTTCATTCCTTGTGTTTCCATCATTCTCTCTCAACTTTATAACCACCTTGTGTTCATCTATGTCCATATCCTCAAAATCCAAGCCGATCTTCCACACCTCCTTAGCGAATCTACAATTGAGAAACTGATCGACAAGATGAGGGAATCCCACTACGGGAACTCCCATGCTCATGCTCTCCAAGGTAGAGTTCCATCCGCTGTGTGTGAGGAAAAGCCCCACCGAAGCATGGGAAAGGACTTTCAACTGTGGCACCCATCTCACCAACAGTGCCCGCTCTTTTGTTCGTTTTTCAAAGCCCTCGGGTAAAATCCCATCTCTGCCTTCTGCCATATCCAATCGGAGAACCCACAAGAACGGTTGTCCGCTGCCCTCTAGCCCTAGCGCCATCTGCCCAAGCTATTGCTTAGATTTCATAGCGATGCTCCCAAATGAAACATATATAACTGATGACGGTTGTTGCATATCCAGCCATGTCAGGTAGCTCTACTCCTCCACCTTCCATAGACTGCAGCATGAATCCCTTTCTTCCAAAAAATTGGGAAGAAAAAGAGGTCCTATGGCCAGAGGAGGACAACCATTAAAAGAGAGTGATGTTAAAGCATCCCTCCCTTCGAGCTCCTTAAACGTGTTGACTAGTACGTAGTCCCCTTTACTTTGCTTCTGGGATTCATAGAGAACTGCACTGAAAACAATGTCAGCTGGTTCTTGAACGCGATAGCAGGGTGGCAGGTCGTTTGGCTTCAACTGTGGAATGTTGCCGGGGAGACAAGTAATGAGCTTCTCTGGATTTTTAGCTTCGCACACTGAAAAATCACAAATACCGGATATAAATATTGTTGGAAAAATGTATACTTGAGTTCCAGCCGACTCTGTAGAAGTCAAGATCTTTTTTGTCAATCTACTAGAAGGAAAAGTCCACAATTCGGCACTGTAAACCAGTCGAATTTATTTCTAAAGCTAATTTGTTAGGTAGATAGTTATTGCAGTCTTTAATGGCAAGTGAGTCAGCCCATATAGTAGCAATTCTAAGGTTGCCTATAAATAGAAGAAGCATTTTGTAATTTAGGTTACATACAGACAGATAGAGAGATACAGACACAGACATTAGACAACAGGGGAACTTATGGTGAGAAAGAGAAGTCGAAGCTCAAGCTTCTGTGCATGTGATTTAGTCGAAGAGCTGAAGCTCTGTGGATCGACTAGTCTGGACCGACAAGTCTGGACCGACCAGTTTGTAACCGACAAGTTTGTAATACTTTGTATTTCGGCATAGTTAATATATGAAATAGTTTGTGATTGAATGCATGATTGTTTGGCTGCATATATTTCAAGATTTACTTCTATAAATGTCTTTTACAATTACTGTTAAGTGAAAGATCAAGAACCCATAAAAATCTCACCGGGTGAAAGTTCCAGGTTCTACAGCACATTGGTCGACTCAAGTCTTCCTACATATTTGAGCACATATGTTTTATAAGTTATTTGAATTTGTAAATGTGTCTATTTTACTTCATCTTATTCATAGGTGAAAAGCATTTGTAATTTCTTAAGTCTTTAGACTAGGAAACATATTCTACAGATTTCGACTAGAGTGGTCGCAGCCGACTAGAGTGGTCGACCGACTTAGTCGAAGGCAAGTAGTGAGCCGACTTGGTCGAAGGAAAGTAGTGAGCCGACTGGTTGAAGTGAAAAGTGGTCGAAGTAAAAATCGGTCTGACAAGTAAGTCTAAGTAATTTTGGTTGAGTGTAAGACCGACTAAAATTTATAAACTTGTCTAGTTGGACATAGACAAGTTTCACCCAACTAGAAAAAAGAAAAGGGGTCGGCATGAAAAGTAAAAATTATAACTTAATATCGACTGAGCCCTAAACCCATGTTTAGTCGGCTTGGTTTTGGCTATCTCCTAACAGAGCTAGGTTATATCAGAGCTTGGTATCATATCAGAGCAAGGTTTATATCAGCCCAAGATTTAGGAAAGAAATATTGTCTTAAAAGGTGGAAATTTAATTTTCTAAGGAAAGTTAATTAAAATATTAAAAATGGCTTCCACTTCTGGTTCATTGCAACCTCCATGTTTTACAAGAAAGAATTATGAATATTGGTCTTTAACATTGAAGGATTTATTTAGAGGTCAAGATGTCTAGGAGATAGTCCAGCATGGTTATGGAGAACCAGCAGACATGGCAGCATATAACAATCTCACACAGGGTGAGAAAGATGTCTTGAGAGAACAGAGGAAGAAAGATGGAAAAGCTCTGTTTTTCATACATCAAGCTATGCATGAGAGCATACTCCCAAGAATAGCAGCAAAGACTAATGCCAAGGAAGCATGGGATACATTGGAGACTGCCTATCAAGGTTTGAATAAGGTAAAGACATCCAAGTTGCAGATTCTGAGAAAAGATTTTGAATCTCTGTGCATGAAAGATTCAGAGAATGTAGACACATTCTACACCAGAGTTGTTGGGTTGATAAACCAACTGAAATCTCATGGAGAACCCGTATCAGACCAAAGGGTTGTTGAAAAAATTCTCAGAAGTTTTCCTCCAAGATTTGAAAGTTTGGTTGTGACCTTAGAGGAACACACAAACATGTCGACATTTACCATTGATGAGTTGCAAGCTTCACTCATCAATCATGAACACATAATCAGCAGAACACAGCTATCATTGGAAGGTGCATTTGCAGTACAGTCATCCATAATTCGTGGTAGAGGCAGGAGGAGAAATAACTTCAGATGCAGAGGAAGAAGTTCTTCAAGAGGAGGATCGGGCAGAAGTCCTGCAAATGTTGGTGGCAGAGGAGATAACCAGAACCCAAGTCAGCCAAGTGGCCAGAGGTTTGATAAATCAAAATTTCAATTTCATTACTGTAAGAAGTTTGGTCATTATGCATATGAATGCAGGAAAAAGCAATATGACCAAGGAAGGCAAAGCCCAAGTCATTCAACCAACCCCAGCACTTCGACAAGTGCAATGTTAATGGCATCGACATCTCCATTTGAATGCAATGCTGTTCAAGAATGTCCACATGACATATGGTACTTAGATTCAGGATGCAACAACCATATGACTCGTAATTTAAATCTATTTTTCAGTCTAGACACTTCTGTTAAAACTAATGTTACACTTGGAAACAATGTCCAAGTCATTGTCTTAGGAAAAGGCACTGTTGATATTCTAACCAAATAGGGGGAGAGTAAGTATATCCCTGATATCTATCATGTCAAAGGTCTGAAACATAATTTGTTAAGCATTGGACAGTTGTTACAAAAATGCTACAGAGTCTACATGGAGATGAACACCGTGTGATCAAAGACAAGCATCCAAACGACCAGCTGATAGCAAAAGTGCCAATGACAAGCAATCTCTTGTTTCCATTGAGGATAGTTCCTCACATAAAAGGGAAGACAAAGACAGAAACTGCATTCAAGGCAAAAAATGAAGAAACAGTCGAGCTCCTCGACAAGAGAGAAAATTGCAGCGCTAATTTGCAAGCTGCATTTCAGACAGAAGTTCAGGATGAATCCTGGCTATGGCATTTCAGATTTGGACATCTGAATTTTGGTGGGATAAAGCTACTGCACACAAAGAACATGGTGAAGGGATTACCATTGATCAACAGACCAGAGAGGGTTTGTGAAGGTTGCATTTTTGGCAAGCAGCACAGAGAGACATTTCCAGTCGGAAAGTCCTATAGAGAACGCACACCACTTGAAATTGTGCACTCTAACATCTGTGTTCCAATGCATACATCATCCATTGGTGGCTACAACTATTTTCTAACTTTTATAGATGATTACTCAAGAAAGACATGGGTATATTTATTGAAACATAAATCTGATGCATTTGGTTATTTTCAGCAGTTCAAGGCACTCGTGCAGAACCAGAGTGGTCACCACATCAAGATCTTAAGGCCCGACAGAGGAGGTGAATATGTTTCAAATGAATTTCTGAATTTTTGCAAGACCCATGGCATACAGAAGCAATTCACAGCATGGTATACACCTCAACAGAACGGTATTGCCGAAAGGAAGAATAGAACCATCATGGAGATGGCACGCAGCATGTTGGCAGCCAAGCATTTGCCAAATGAGTATTGGGGTGAAGCAGTCTCAACTGCCATATACATTATGAATCGGTGTCTAAAAAAGAGTGCAAAGAACAAAGTTCCCCAAGAAGCATGGACAGGTATGAATCATAGTTTTTCCCATTTAAAAGTTTTTGGTTGTGTTGCATATGCTCATATTCCAGATGAGCTGAGAAGGAAGCTAGTCAAGAAGGGATAGAAATGTATTTTTGTCGGCTATTCAGAAGACACAAAAGCATACAAGCTATATGACCCCGTCACAAGGAAAGTGATAATCAGTTGGGATGTTCAATTTGTCGAGAACGAATCATGGGATGGAACCGTCGTCACAAATGTCAAGATTGTGTTGAACGTCGACAATGATGATATGTAAGACGAAGTGGTTCAAATACCACATGTAAGTCAACCGGTCGGAGCACTGTCGACTCCCATGACACCAAGACATGGTTCAGCACAAGGACCATCGACACAATTAGCAGCTCAAGCTACACCGACAAGTACACAAAGAGGATAGCAGACTCCATCAAGCATTTTGTCGAGGTCGACATCGACAGAACCGGTGAAGACAAGAAGTATATGAGAGATATATGAAGCTGGTACACCTAATTCATTCTCTCTGTTTGCATTATTTTCCCCTATATATGATCCACTAACATTTGAAGAAGCTGTTGAAGAAGAATTATGGGCACAAGCCATGGATGAAGAAATAGAATGCATTGAGAAGAACCAGACATGGGAACTAGTCGATGTACCAAAAGACAAAGATGTAATCAGTGTCAAATAGATTTACAAGACAAATCAAGATGCTGATGGGAATGTGCAAAAGCACAAGGCAAGAAGGTAGCAAGAGGGTTCACACAGCAACCTGGCATAGACTTCAATGAAATGTTTGTGCCTGTTGCACGCATGGATACAGTCAGAACAGTTTTGGCCATTGCTGCACAAAACAAATGGCAAGTACATGAAATGGATGTCAAGTTGGAATTCTTAAATGGCTATCTAGAAGAGGAAGTATATGTGGAACAGCCACAAGGGTATGAAGTTCCAGGTCAAGAGCATAAAAAATCTTGGTACAGTTGGATTGACTCCTATCTCATTGAAAATGGATTTCACAGAAGTGAAAGTGAACTGACTTTGTACACCAAAGTCGATGAGAAAGGTAAGATGTTAATTGTTTGCTTGTATGTAGATGATTTAATATTTACTAGTGATTATGGCATAGCAGATTTTAAAACAGTCATGGAAAGTGAGTTTGAAATGACTGATCTGGGGCTTATGAAGTTTTTTCTAGGCGTTGAAGTTCAGCAGTCTGAAAGTGGTATCTTTATATCACAGTCTAAGTATGCAAGTGAAGTTTTAAAAAGATTTAAATTGAGCAAGGATGATGAAGGATCCATTATAGATCCTACGCTGTTCAAAAGGCTTGTTGGAAGCCTTATGTATTTGACAACAACAAGACCAGACATTATGTATGGTGTAAGTCTGATCTCAAGGTTCATGGAGTCACCAAAAGACTCACATTGGCAAGCAGGTAAAAGAATTCTGAGATATCTAAGTGGCACAAAAGACCTTGGTATTATGTATTCAACCTCAGAAAATTTTAAATTCATTGGTTATACTGACAGTGACAATGGAGGTAGCATAGATGACAGGAAAAGCACATCTGGTTACACATTTCATTTTGGTACAGGATTTGTTTCATGGGCTTCAAAGAAACATCCCATAGTAACTCTATCTTCAGCTGAAGCAGAGTATGTTGCAGCAACAAGTGCTGCATGTCAAGCTATCTCGATGAGAAGAGTCTTAAAATACTTGTCACTGAATCATCAAGAATCGACAACAATCTTCTGTGACAACAATTCAGCCATAGCATTATCTAAGAATCATGTGTTTCACAAGAGAACCAAGCAAATTGACACAAGGTTTCATTTTATAAGAGAGTTGGTGAACGACAAGGAAATTTGTTTGGAATTTTACAGGTCTGAAGACCAACTTGCTGACATCTTCACAAAGCCATTAGCAAAGGACACATTCCAGTATCTTCATAGTTATCTTGGAATGACAAGTTCTCCACAGTGAACTTTGTCATAAACAGAGCATGTCTAAGCTCTGAAAACATTTTGTAAATTTTTGTTTTAAAAACCCCAACTGCTCATAATTAAGGGGGAGTGTTGGAAAAATGTAATTACTCGCAGATCTGTACTTGACTTCCAGTCGACTCTGTCAGAGTCTGTACAAGTCAAGATCTTGTCTGTCAGTCTGACAAGAAGGAAAAGTCCACAATTCGGCACTGTAAACCAGTCAAATTTATTTCTGAAGCTAAGTTGTTAGGTAGATAGTTATTACAGTATTTAATGGCAAGTGAGTCAGCCCATGTAGTAGCAATTCTCAGGTTGCCTATAAATAGAAGAATCATTTTGTAATTTAGGTTACAGACAGACAAATAGAGAGACGCAGACACAGACATTAGACAACAGAGGAACTCAGGTGAGAAAGAAAAGTTGAAGCTCAAGCTTCTGTGCATGTGATTTAGTCGAAGAGTTGAAGCCCTGTGGATCGACCAGTCTGGACCGACAAGTCTGGACCGACCAGTTTGTAACCGACAAGTTAGTAATACTTTGTATTTCCGCATAGTTAATATATGAAATAGTTTGTGGATGAATGCATGATTGTTTGGCCGCACATATTTCCAGATTTACTTCTATAAATGTCATTTACCATTACTGTTAAGTGAAAGATCAAGAACCCATAAAATCTCACCTCGTGAAATTTCCAGGTTTTGCAGCACATTGGTCGACTCAAGTCTTCCTACATATTTGAGCACATATGTTTTATAAGTTATTTGAATTTGTAAATGTGTCTATTTTACTTCATCTTACTCATAGGTGAAAAGCATTTGTAATTTCTTAAGTCTTTAGACTAAGAAACATATTCTGCAGATTTCGACTAGAGTGGTCGGAGCCGACTAGAGTGGTCGGAGCCGACTTGGTCAAAGGAAAGTAGTGAGCCGACTTGGTCGAAGGCAAGTAGTGAGCCAACTGGTTGAAGTGAAAAGTGGTCAAGGTAAAAACCAGTCAGACAAGTAAGTCGAAGTAATTTTGGTCGAGTGTAACACCGACTAAAATTTATAAACTTGTCTACTCGGACATAGACAATTTCACCCGACTAGAAAAAAGAAAAGTGGTCGGCGTGAAAAGTAAAAATTAAAACTTAATATCGACTGAGCCCTAAACCCAAGTTTAGTCGGCTTGGTTTTGGCTATCAAATATTACCGTTGAATTCCAAATAGAAATAAGTGAAGAAATAAATCACAATCTACAGATATATATACATAGGAATTTGAGAGGCATACCATTGACCAGAATATGTCCCTCATAAATAAGAAAGTTGGAGTAGCATTGACAAATGGAGGAAGCAACACATAGAGGCCAGAAGATAACCCTCGGCACTTTCATATTGCTTGCAACTTGCTCTGTGCAAGACATGAAAGCGTCTGTGATGATGAACGTGATGGGTGGAAATGATTGTGAAATCTCATTAGCGGTTCTAAGGAGGTCCTCCAATGCGGGACCTAATTTTTGCAGGGCCTGAAATAACTCACCCATGTTGGAGGTAAGACCATGTTCGGGTGATAAACCATCTAGAATACATAGAAATCGAATTATCCGTAGTTGCCGCTCCAAGTCAGGATCGTTGCTCCAAGTTCGGATGCTTCCAGCATACCGCGAAGCATACGTGTGTGTATCTAGTCAGTATTTGCTATAGTGATAAAGACTCCCCACAACGCAAGCAATTGTGCCAAATGAAATAGGCCATGAATAACCTCGTCAAATCAATATCTTATTATGTGAATGAGTGTTACATATAAAGGAGATCAAAATTGTTATCTACAGTTAGATAATGAGATTATTAACTATATTTTACTAACTAATAACTGAAATATTATTTACAATGTAATCCCGAAGGATTATTCAACATTCCCCCCTTAATCCGAAGGGACATCTGACATGCCAAGCTGCATTCTAAATTTTTCAAACTTTTCACGGCCCAATGCTTTAGTAAAGATGTATGCAATTTGCTCTGAAGTAGGACAATGTGTCAGATGAATGGTTTTGGCCTCAACATGATGTCGAATCAATTGATATTTGGTGTTGATATTTTTGGTTCGATCATGGAATTTTGGATTCTTGGCCAATTGAATTGCAGAAGTGTTCTCAACAAAGAAAGAAATTGAAGTCATTTGTTTCTCTTGGAAGTCTTCAAGTATTTTACGAAGCCAAATGATTTCTTTTGTGGCTTGAGCTGCTGCAACATATTCGGCTTCAGTTGTAGAATCAACACGAACAGATTGCTTTCATGATCTCCATGTGATAGCTGCTGATCCAATGTTCATCATATAACCTGAAGTAGAGACCCCTTGCTCTTTATCTCCATCAAAATCAAAATCTGAATAACCGGTGAGATGAAAGTCAGAAATTTTAGAATATTTGATGCCATAATATTGAGTGCCTTTTAAATATTTGAGCACTCGCTTTGCTGCATTCCAATGACCTTCACACAGATGATGCATAAACTTGGAAAGTATTCCTACAGCAAAATTTATGTCAGGACGAGTAGTAGTAAGATAAATTAAACTTCCAATAAGCTTCCTGTACTTTGTTGGATCTTCAAATGTGCTACCTTCATTTGAAGTAAGCTTTAAATTCTGCTCCATTGGTGTTGAAACAAGATTACAATCCTGCATACCAAATTTGTTTAATAGCTCTCCAACATATTTTTTCTAAAAAATGAAAAGGTGCTTTGGTTTTTGATCTACTTCAATTCCTAAATAATAATGTAATAATCCCAAATCTGTCATATCAAAAGCCTTTTTCAACTCTCTTTTGATAGATACTATATAATCATCATTATTTCCTGTGATAAGTAAATCATCCACATAGACAACTAGATATAAAACTGATCTTCCAACTTTCTTGACAAATAAAGTTGCATCATCTAGATTGAAGTGATTATAATTCAATTTGAGAAGATGCTCAATTAACTTTTCATACCAAGCTTGGGGTGCTTTCTTTAAACCATATAAATATTTGACTAATTTGCATACCTTTTGTTCTTGACCTTTGATAGAAAATCCTTCAGGCTGATCCATATACACATCTTATTTTAAGTCTCCATTCAAAAATGCAGTTTTAACATCTATGTGATGTATCTTCCATCCTTTTTGTGCTACTAATGAAAACAAAGTTCGAATGGTGCCCCATTTAGCTGTAGGAGCAAATGTTTTTGTGTAATGAACACCTTCTTTCTATGCATACCCTTTTACTACAAGTCTTGCTTTTTGTTTGTCAAGTGAACCATCTAATTTATACTTATTTTTATCTATCCACTTGCATCCAATCGGTTTGGTTCCAATTGGAGGGTTCACCAACCTCCAAGTTCCATTTTTTATGAGAGCATCATACTCTCTTTGCATGGCACTTTTCCATACATAACTATTTACTACTTCTTGAAAAGATGTAGGTTCATCAAATGCATGAAAGTTTAATTCACAATCTAGTGTTACAAAATCATCATACCTTTTAGGAAATGTCTTAGTCCGTATTGATCTACGAACTTATTCTTGTTGTGGTGTTTGCTTTGTTTCTTCTTTAAGAGTAGGTTCTACATTATCCATGATACTTAGTTTATCCATTCTATTAACAATATAATCAATTGTCTCATCTTTTGTTTCATCAACTTGTGCATTAGAAGGAAATTCCAAAACTTGACCTTGACTTAGAACAGGAATCCCCCATTTAACATTTGGAAGTTCATTATCCATTTCATGATAGATTTTTTTGGAATGAAATCTATCAAGTTGAGCAAGTTGTTTATCAATAGTGAGTGCATCTTTCTCAAACTCAAGAAATATAACATCTCTAGAAACAATAAACTTCCTGTTATCTTCATCATACAACCTATAAGCTTTAGAAGTATTAGAATATCCCAAAAAATACACTTCCGACTTCTTGCTCCCAACTTATGTCTTTGTTTCTCAGGAATCAAAGCATAACATGTGGAACCAAAAATTCTAAAATGTTTGACAGCTGGAAGATAATCATGCCACATTTCATAAGGTGTTTTGATTTGTAGTGCAACAGAAAGACATCTATTCTTAATGTAGACAGCACAAAGAACTGCTTCTCCCCAAAACATTAATTTGACATTTTTAAAAAACATCATTGATCTTACGATATTCAAGAGTGTCCTATTCATACGTTCTGCCACACCATTTTGTTGCGGATTATAAGGAACAGTTGTTTGATGTTTAATACCATTCTCCTACAAATACTTTTCAAACTCTTGAGATGTATATTCACCACCGTTATCAGTTCGAAGGGTTCCAATAGTAAGTTGAGCTTCATTTTTAATCCATAAGTGAAAATTTATGAATGTATCAAAATCTTGAGATTTTTCTTTTAATAAATAAACCCAAGACATCCTCATAAAGTCATCAATGAAAGTCATGATATATTTGTTACCATTTGCTGATGGAATGGGCATGGGCCCACATAAATCTAAGTGAACAAGACCAAGCTTTTTTGATGCTCGAAACATAGAATCATTAAAAGGTTGTTTACTATGATTGCCTAAGATACAAGCATCACATTGGGAAAGTTGTCTTGGAATAGTAGGAAGCCCTTGAACTCCTTTCTGTTTCATAATCCTGAGACTGTCATAACTAATATGACCAAATCTAGCATGCCACAATAAGCTAGAAGATAAATTTCTATTATGCTGAATGAAATTTGTAGAATTCTGTGAATTGGATGATGTACCATTCAACTTTAAAAGTTTGTTATCTTCCACTCCATTCATTACAACCACATTATCATAAGCTCTTTTAATTTCATTGATACCAGCAAACATATGTATCGAGTGATTTTGTTGTCTAATTTGCACAAGAGATATTAGAGTTCTCTTCAATTGTGGAACATAAAGCACGTCAAAAAGTATATAATCAGCAAGTCCTGATAATTTCAATCTAACAAAACCAATTCCTGAAGGTTTTGCTGAGACTTATCTGCCAAATGTACTACCCCATCAATTTGATCACTAAAAGTTTCAAAGAAATCTTTTCTAAAGGTCATATGACATGTGGCTCTGGTGTCCAATAACCAAGTATCATTCCATGAAAATGAAGTACTGAAAGATTTTTCAATTCCTAGATTACAATGTGCAACAACATAATGTGCAGATTCAGGAGGGTTACCTTTATCTTGTACTTGCTCTTTCTTGTTAACAATTTTATCCCAAGAATTTCTACAATAACTGGCAATATGACCAGTTTTTCCACATCTATAACATTTTTTCTCTCCTTGATTAAATATTCCCCCCCTTCCTCTATACTATCATGTTTGTCCTCTACCTCGACCTCTGCTTCTATTTTCATCCTTTGCAAATTCTTCTTTTGATTTGTGTCCTTTCTGTACAAGACACAAATTTTCTTCATTAGGTTTAGACTCTTTCTTCCCAAATGCTTTCTCTCTTTCTGAAATTTTCTCAACAAGTGTTTCAAAGGTCATAGCTTTCATTTGGCCACTAGCTTGAAGTGATTCTAAATAATGAGTATATGTAGGATAAAGATCTTTAATAAATGGAGTAAGTTGAATGTCAACTTTTACACCAGTTGCATCAATATCATGGAAAATGGCTCTAATTTCAGAAGGAAGTTTCATTGGATCATTATCTTTTAACTCTAAGTTAAATAACTTCATTAACAATTGTATGATTTCAAGCTCAGAATGTGAATCATACAAATTTTTTAGTTTCTTTAATGCTTCCCAAGCAGTTTTGCTAGAAACTAAATGTCTACTTACTTCTTCACTTACAGAGGCAATAATCAAGGCATAAGCCTTCTTGTCCTTGCTTTTCCATAATGCTAACTCTTTGGCATTAGTAGGTGGCACTGGTGCACTTTTATCCACTTCATTTATTGCTTCTCCATCTTTCTTATTTTCTAAATTCTCATTTTCACAAATTCCATCCCACATATCATTAAAAATAAGGGTATTTTTAACTTTACGAAACCATTCCTCATAATTTTCTTTTCCAGATAAAATAACTCTAACAATTGAAATTAAAGAATTCATTGAAATTTACTGTGTAGTAAATTTTTGTGTACAAAATATAGTGTGATATATTCTTTTCCTGTTAGCCAATGTTCTTTAAAATCTTTTTATCTTCTAAAAATATTTCCTAAAGGTTTAATATTTCAATTTAAAAAACCTTGCACTCAAATATAAATGGCTGTTTAAAAACTTTTATTTTCTGAAAAAAACTCCCCAGTGATTTGATAATTAATTTAACAAAACCATTGCATGAAAATATAAATGGCCGCTCTCTTCCTTTTTCTTTTTTTTAAAAAGAAAATAATTCTTCAAAAGAATTACCGGAATAATTTACGTGAAGTCTCCTCTTAATGTGCAGTGTTTGTCTTTCTTCCACAATCTTTACTAAGCAGCTCTCCTTTTTTTTTTCTTGGTGATAGCTCCTTTCCTGGCTCCTCCTTCACGAGCTCCTTCTTTCTAACCAATGCTTCGTTGCCTTTGCTCTGATACCACTAACACAGGCCGTGAAGAACCTCAACAAATCAATATCTTATTACGTGAATGAGTGTTACATATAAAGGAGATCAAAACCATTATCTACAGTTAGATAACAAGATTATTAACTAGATTTTACTAACTAATAACTGAAATATTATTTACAATGTAATCCTGAAGGCTTATTCAACACCAAATTGATGAGGGCATTAACATGACCCTGTCTAGGAAATGGCACAATCACTGCATGCATAGCATACATTTTTTCATTCATCATATTCATAGTAATATTGGCAAACATTATTCATTTCTCTTCCCTTCAACTGCCACGGTCTACTACCACGATTTGAACTGTGAACAATGCACTTCTACATTGTAGTTCTCAGAGATAACCAGTAGGGTCACGTATTATAACAAACTGCAAAAGATTGTCATATGCTGGATCTCATGGCTGACTGTTAGGTCAATGAAGCATTTTATAAAGGTAAGCCATGATACCATGACTGGTTGGTCAAGGAAGCTTTTTATAAAGGTAAGCCACGATAACATTGCTTACATGATTCCATTCTTCAACTACAAAACAAGAAAATCTATTTTTCACTACCACAAGTTAGCACCATTTTTTATTTCATGGCTAACTCGTAGGTCACTTAACACCATTTTTTATTTCATGGCTGACTGGTAGGTCAATCAAACTTTTTATAAAGGAGGTAGGTCATGATATTGTTCCATTTTCTAGCTACACAACAAGAAAACCTATCTTTTAGTACAACAAGTTAGCACCACTTTGGATCTCATCTATGGATGATAGGTCAATGAAACTTTTTTTTGAAGGTAAGTCATGGTACCATTGCTTGCATGATTCCATTCTCTAGCTACATAACTAGAAAATAAGTTAGCATCACTTTTATTTTGTGCTGCTAATTTGGTGGTATTAGCACCACTTAGATTTTTATGGTGTTAATGTTGTTTTTTTAACACTATTTACATTTTGTATTCTTAATATGGTGTTATATTTGTTAATATTATTAGAAATTGAGTTTTTCCTCATTTATATTAAGATGAATGTCATGTTGACAAGTATGATAAACTTGTTTTACCCTATGATTTGTCCAATGGAAATGTACAAATAAGATTTAGTTATGAGGATTTGCACCATAACCAACCTAGATCCAAATCCTAGGCTCTATCAAGAGGGATCAAATCTCCCAAGGTGCAAACCTCCTTGAATGCAATATGTGAGAAGAGGTTTGCATCTGGGGAGATTTGATCCATCTAGGATGGTTTCAGTCGTCGGCACTCACACCAAAACACAAAACTGGAATTTGATCAACATTGTAAGGAACACATTAAGTTGAAAACATAGATAGATAGAATTATGAGGATTATCTCAATGTAAGTAATAAGTATTAAGGATTGAATAAACTCTTAAACTCCAAAATAGAGACAATAATTTTGTAAGGATTAAATAAATTAAAATATGGTTTAGATTTACACTCACTTTAGAGTTTTCCATTTTACCCCAAACAATCACTCTTATTTTTTTTTTATTAGAAGATGCACATTCTACATTAGTGTACATTTTTTCAACATTTCCATTAAAAAAGATTTATAGTTAGAAGTTTGATCTAATTCAACAATTGGTAGATTTTTTTAAGATAGATCTATGCTAGTAAAACACATTTATAAAACTAAGGAAATTTTAATATGCTTTACAGCTTTGAAGTACAACAATTACAATATAATTACACTTCTTGTTTGAATTTAAAAAACAATCATTGCTTATGTCTCTTCATGCAAACGGTTATTCGAGTGATTCCTATCAACCACTATCTCACTTGAGGAGCAGCTAATTCAACTCAACTCCAACTCTCACATGGTGGTTGTGAGAGTTGGCGAGCCTGTTGGAATTGCTCTTAGATTAGTTATCTTTGTATTCAGAACAGTGCTCCCACAAATTCATTTCTGAGGCAGAGATTCATATGCTCTTCACCATTTTCACTTGATCTAAACAAGGTTAGAAATTCGATACAACTGTAATATTTTTAGAAATTTTAAAGTATATAATGAATTCAGAATTTGAGCATATCTTAATTTTGTTTCATTATGATTCAATCATGGATAGTACAATGCTCATGGAAACACAATATTGGGAAATGAAGGTACCGATAAGTGTTTGAAATAATACATTTTTTCAAATTTTATAATTTTTTTGAGGAGTAGTTTATTTTTTATTTTCTTTATTTTTAATTGAAACCTAGTAAAAAATTTAACAAATCTTCTTGACTGCAATTTACCATGCGTTGTTTAAGAATCCTTGCATGGTTGTTTAGGAAACCATGTGCAAGGCCAACATATTTTTGCTGATAATTATCTGGCCTCAAATTTTCCATTGATATTACATGTGCCGAGAGAATATATACATATAAGCTTAGTGTCTTTAGTTTCTCTACTAGAATAATACATATTAAATACTTCGACACAATTAGCAATCTGTGAAGTAGATAACATGATAATCAACTAAAATAATAAGCTACTGTCATTAGAGGGATCAAATCCACTCAAGAATTAGACGAATTCGTCTACCAATCATTCTCAAGAGTGAAATGTGTATTAATTTTTGTCATTATAGGGATCAAATTCACTCACCAATTAGAGAGATTCCCCTACCAATCATTCTCAAAAGTGAAATGTGTAATTAATTTTTTCATTGTCTATGTAGAAATTAACCTACACGTGTAATATTACTTTTCATTGTCATTGCAGGCTACTTCCCTTGCATAATATATATATATCTTTAAATTTATATTTAAATTAAACTTATATAAGATTTAATTAACTATAACATTCAATGTTTTAAATTTAGGGAAAAAAAAGAAATTTAATATAAATATTAATTTTAAATTTAATATAAATATGGATTTAAATTTAAATTTAAATTTAAAACATAAATTAAAATTAAAATTATATTTCAATTTAATTTTAAATGAACCCAAGTATATCATTCAAAACAAGAAAGTATATGATTCAAAGTTGGATATGATATATGGTAAACCTTAGCGACAGGCATTAAATTTTATTTAAACAAAAAAGATTATTTAAACAAAAAAGATTTTAAGAGTAAAATTGAAAATATTATAGGAAATAAGAACTAAACCTAAAAGTTCATATTGTGAAAAGAGGTGCAATAATGATGGAGAAAAAGAAAATCCAGTTCCTCTGATTTATAATATTGTGGTCGAGAGTGCGCCCTCCATTGACCTTTCAAATCATTCACTAAATAATTTATTGGTAGGGGGAAGTGCGCACGCTGGCCTGCGATTGATCTGGAATTCTGGCAGTTCATATACTCATGGTTGTAACTTGTAGTTGAGACTATCAGACGACCATAGCAAGAAATGCGATTATCTTTCACAAAGTTGCTTTCCCTCGTCCTTATTCTGAGTGTTGTTTTGGGAGGAAATGCAGCAGGTCAATGTGTAGCTGAATCATAGGCGACGAAGCTGGCACCGTGCGTTGAGGCTGCTCAGAATGAAAACAATGTCGTCTCAGCCCGATGCTGTAACGCTCTCCACAAATTTTCAACCGATCCCTCCTGTCTTTGTTCCGTCTTTCTCTCCAAAACAACCAAAAATGCAGGGATCGATCCCCCGGTGGCCATATCCACTCTCCAGCGCTGCCAGTTCTCGGACAGACCTGTTGGTTACAAATGCGGAGGTAAGATAACAGTCGATTGATTATTTTATATACATGCTTCCACTTCACCTTTCATCTTCGTGAAAATAATTCGATGGTATTTTTTGTTGGCAGCCTACACTCTGCCATAAAGAGATCAACGATCGGCCACCCTGCCTACATGAAAAAGATATTGAGGTTTACGCATACTATGTAAACTGGGGTTCTGAGAGTAGATACTCAAATAATGGAGCCAAAATATGTTTGTAATCCATACTAAAGTGAATTGCAGTGTTGTTTTATGGCCAACTTCGGCTGTTAATGGCTCTGATATGTGTTATGATATCTAATACGAGAGATGCTTTTAAATTTGATTCCTCTAAGTCTCTGAACTCGAATCCACGACCTCTATTTACATTTCATCATATATCGAATTCATTGATGCGAGTTGTTAGAAAAGAAAGTTGGACGACACCATAACATGTAAATTCCATAAACCCTACAACAACACAACAACACTTGAATTAAACATCCTCCACTATACTATAGAGCCATATTGGATTGAGATTATTACAAAAACAAATGCTTACCAAGCGCTGTGATTGAACTTATATATGCGGGGTTTTGCCGTCTTTCTCTCTGTTTTTTTCACTGGCTGCCAATTCTTGATTGCAGAATCGTATTATTTTCTGAGATCATGTCTAACGACGGCTACCATGCTTTAGCACGCCTTAGGGTTTTATCACTGCTATTGTGCTCACCATAGAGGAGCACATATCCTCTGGTCGCCCGATGTTCCAGAGGATCATAGCCTGCAATTGTTGTAATTGTTGAGACCAGGTTGTATTGTTGGCCAGATTCAGTCTATCCATTTCCATTCCCTTTCCTTTTTTAATGTTGTTGTGTCTAACCTAATTTATATATTGTTGTTAAGGGTTATTTTGGTGGATAATTAGAAATTTTATTTATTACTTTTTACTTAATGTCCAACAAAACCAATACAAGATCTCCCCAATAACAATTCACAAGTAATTAGAATGTAAATAACTTAATTCTAATATTTATTTTTTGTTTTATTAGTTCAAATAAATGAGGAAAGATTAATTTATGAGCTTCTTCACCACAATCACAAAAATTTATTAATTTATGAGCATTTGCACCATAATCACAAAAATTTAAACTCATGATTCTTAGAATATTTAAGCAAATGAATTCACACAATTCATTTATGAGGCTTTGCACCACAAACACAACATTTTCACAACTAATTCTTTTGTAAATAGCTCAATTCAATGATCCATTATTGCTATTATTTAAACAAATAAATGCAATTGAAAATAAAGAAAAACAACCATTTTGAATGTTTTACTATTATATAGTAATAAAAATGATTTGAGTTGAAATTTGATTATTTCATTGAGAATATTTTTCTATTATTAAATTTCTTGACATAAATGTGTATCATTATTAGGCCTTTAGCACAAGGCATGGGACTCAATTCATGGACATGGTCAATGGAGAAAACCTAGCCCTAAGGCCCTAAACGAAGCTTTTAGGAACCTAGATCCAATAAGACACCACAAAGGTCAACACACATCTTCATAATAGTATTCTTAGTCTCTATGGAAGGGAATTAACACACCATTCTAAGGATTTAATCACTAGGGATAAGTCGAGTGGCCCTCAATATGGTTGAGAGATAAATAAGAGGCTTTAGGCTAAAGGAATGCTAAGCCTAGAGAAATGTCATGTTGGCAAGTAACATATATTTTTTCTAATATCATATTTGTCACATGGACATGTACAAATAGGATTTAATTATGATGATTTGCACCATAAACACAACAACAAATAATTATTTTGTAAATAATTTAATTAAAAAATATTCATTCAAATAAATGCTCATGATTAATTTACGAGGTTGTACACCATAATCACAACAAATTAAATTATTTATTTTATATTATTAAAACAAATAAAATTAACAGGTTTTGCACCACAAGGACAACAAGTTCACAAAGTATTATTTTGTAAATAACTCAATTCAATTATTCATTTTTAATATTATTCAAACAAATAAATACCTATCATTCTTAATACTAACAAATAATTAAAGATGGACATTTTTAATTTATTAAAAGGAGCTCCCAAAAGGATCAAATCTCTCTAAGTGCAAACCCTTTTTTTAGAGTGGAAATGTTGAGTCTAAGTGCAAACCCTTTTTTTAGAGAGGAAATGTTGAGGAAATTTGAACGGAATGTTTATGGTTTTAATTTGTAGTCTTATATATGTGGTTCTAAAAAAAATTTAAGTCTAAATTGAAGGGGCAATTATTTTTTATATCATTTTTTTTATATAAATGACACATGTCAACTCTAAGATGAGCACATAAAGACTTACACATCTCCCCCTACTAGGTTGTACAATGCTTAACAAAAGTGATTTGAATTGAAATATGATTATTTGAAATTGTATATTTTTATTGATCTTATTAAATTACTTGATGGATATTAGTATCATTATTAGGTTTGAGTAGAAGTCATGGGTTAAAATCCTTGGACATGTTCGAGGGAGAAAAAGTCTTCCTTGGGCCCAAAAAAGAAGATTTTACGAATCTAGGACCAAGAAATATGGTTCGCACACATGTCTTCCTAAGCTTATTCTTAAAATTTATGTGTGAGAATTGATGTTATTATGTGGTTTTGATCACTAGTGATACGTCTACCAACACTTAACCTAACTAAGATAATAAACTTAGGTATTATCCTATGTGAAGCAACTAGGCATATAGGGATTATAATTATTTGTTGAGAAAACACATGAACTTTTGAGAATATATGTGGCGTTATAATAGGGATAATGGGGGGAATTGAAGAAAAAAATTAGGTATATCTGTAGGGAATATACATGATTACACGAGGAGACTAGGGACTTTAACCTTAGAGGAAACATCTCGACATATAACATTAACAAGTACACCTTGAACCACCACATAAGATCTCCTACACGTATCCTTGGATTAATATTTGGCTTATTAATATAATCAAGAGGTTTTAAGCACTATATATGGACATTTATGATCTTAACATGTTTGAGGGAGGAAACTGAGGCCTTAGATCCTGATAAAATATTGTTTTCATCAAGTCCAACTACAATAGCTTAAACCACTACAAATGACATATTGGGCGTATTATTTACCTCCGAGTGAGGAAATCAACACCATTATGAGTTTTTTGTTATTCTAATTTTTTTTTATAATCTCATAGGAGGAAACTTGGTCCTTAAACCCTAAGGTAAGATTTAAAACAAATCCATGAACTTTCTGCACTATCCTTGGAATCTGAGTGTTTGTATAAGTGACACTAAATATGAGAACATGTGACCTATTCATAGGAGGAATTACAGGAGGAATTATTGGATATAGGCATATCAAAGCTAAGAGTGATTACTCAAACTATCACACATGAGATTAAGTTATGCATAGGATATCATTATTATTGAAGTTGGATATCAGTGGAAATATGTGTTTTTGTGCATTAGGGATGCATCTTAGAAAATGGTTGGGGAAGAAATTGAAAGAAATGTACCTCAACAAAATATTATTGAGGTAATGGGAAATTATCAAGGCCATTAACCATAACATACAACCTGTAAAGTCAATATTTTGCATAATAGTCAGATATGGACACAATCAAGTGTTTTTGCATAGTGAGATGGATCTCAAGGCATTGAATGGAGTCATATTATGAAATCAAGAGCGTGATGTAGGTGTCCAAACCCCTTGGTAGTGGCATTACATGTAATACAACCATGATTGTATCCTTAAAGAAACCATTAATGCATCCAGATCCATTGAGGCACTATGCATCTAAGTCTTTTGGATTTATGGTCTCGAACATGATCAATGGATGAGACATAAATCTTGACCCCTAAAGGAATCTTCTAGCCAGCGGGGTTAAGAAGGTTTTCTCCACCAACAACACATGGAATATTGAGAGTATAAGTATTCTATAATTAAGCATGTTAGAGTCATTAGGTGGTTTTGAGCAGTATGTACATATCTGAGGGCCTTGGGAGTGAAATTCTAGGGAGAAATTCCTTCCATTTATCCCTAAAGAAATCATTAAATCATCCAAATATATGAATTATAATTCCATAAAGTACCATGCATGACTTCATAGGGGTATCCATTGTAATAAGTATCTAAGTCTTGTGTCCTTGGGGCCTTCAACATGGTTACTGTAGGATACTTGAACCTTCACCCCTAAGGGAATCTTATAGCCATCCAGGGTAAGAGGTTTTCCTCCACCAAATACATACATCCTCCTAATTGTATAATTGGACTATGACAGAGGATTTTATTACCATTAGGTGGTTTTAAGTAGTGTGCACATGTCTCAAGAAATTTAGAATGGTGTTCCCGAGAAGAAGGCCATGTCTTTTTCCATAAAGGAATAATTGATGAATATAGAGCTATGAACACTACCTAAAAGCACCATTTATCACTTCAGATATGTATCTATGGAACTATGTATCTAGGTTGGATGGCCTTAGGTCCTTAGACATGGTTAATGGAGGAGACCTTAATCTCGTGCTCTAAAATATTCTTCTATACATATAGGGATAATACTATTTCCTCCACCATCCACACATTTTCTATTGAGGATATCATTAGCATATGATTGATTATGCCATGTTTCCAATAGGTGGTTTTGAGTGGCATTTGCATGTCTCGTGGCCTTGTGAATATTGCTTCAAGGAAAATTACCTTGCCTTGGGCTCTAAATATATGATTGAGGCATCGAGAGTGACGAACAATTCCTAAAGTACCATGCATGACCTTGCATGGATATCCATTCCTATATGTATCCATGTAATGTGGCTCTAGGTCCTTGGACATGGTAAAGGGAGGAGACTTGATCCTCTAGCTATAAAGGAATTTTTATCCATCCAAGGATAATAATGTTAACTCAACTAACCACACATGGCCTCTTGAGGGTATCATTGCCCTATGATTGAGGATATTAAAACCGTTATGTGGTTTTGAGAAGTATGTAAATGTCTTAGGGCCTTGGAAATGTGCTATAGAGAAGAACGCCATGTCGTTGGCCTTAAATAAACCATTGAGGAATCTAGAACCATGAACAATGACTCAAACCACAACACATCACTTTGCAAGGGTATCTATTGAGATTTTTATCTAGGTCTTCGGGCCTTGAGGGATTGGACATGGTTATCAGAAGATACATGAACCTTTCGACCTAAATAAATCTTTTATCCATCAATGGATAAGAAGGTTGCATACACCAACCACACATGGCCTCTTAAGGGTATCATTTTCCTATGATTAAGGATGAAAATTCAATTAGGTGGGTTTAAAAAATATGTACATGTCTCAATTCCTTGGAAATGACATTATAGTGGAAATATCATGTCTTTAGCCATAAATAAATCATTGAGGTATCCAAAACCATGAAAATTTTCTTAAATCACGATGCATTACTTTGTAAGGGTATCCATGGAACTATGTATCCAAGTATTGGGGACTTGTAGGATTGGACATGGTCATTGGAGGAGAGATGAAGATCAATCCCTAAAGGAAACTTCCAACAATCTAGGGATAAGAAGGTTTCTTTCACCAACAACACATGGCCTTTTGAGGGTATCATTGGCCTATGATTGCGGATGTCAGTTCCATTAGGTGGTTTTGAGAATTATTCAAATGTCATAGCGTGTTAGGAATGAAGTTCTATGGAGGAAGACCATGCGTTTTTTCCTAAATAAATAATTGAGGCATATAAATCCATGAACAACGCATCAAATATCCACACATGACTTTGCAGGGGTAACCATGGCACTATTTCCTAAGACTTGTGGAATTAGGGTTTAATATGGTCATTAGAGGAGACCTAAACACATGAACCTAAAGGAAGCTTCTAGAAATCCATGGATAATAAGGTTACTTCCACCCACCACACATGGCCTCTTAAGGGTATCAATGGATTATGATTGGGGATTTTGATTCCATTAGGTGGTTTATGATTGGGGATGTTGATGCCATTAGGTGGTTTATGATTGGGGATGTTAATTCCATTATGTGGTTTTGGGAAATACACATATATATTGGGGCCTTAAGAATTATATTCGATAGAATAAGACCATGCCATTTATCCTAAAGAAACCTTTTAGGAATACAAAGCTATAATAATTCCACAAAGAACCAGACATGACTTATCAGAATATCCATGGTGTTATGCATATAAGTTATTTTGACTTGGGGCATTGGACATGATCAAGGGAGGAGATCTCAACCTTGGGTTCTAAAGGAATATTATATACATCCAAGGATAAGGAGGTAACGTCAACCAACAACATATGGTGTCGTGAAGGTATAATTGTCTTATCCTTGAGGACATTAGTGCAATTAGGTGGTTTTTAGAAATATACATGTGTGTCAAGGACTTTGGAATGATATTGTAGGGAAAAAGACTATGTGGTTTCCCCTAAATTAACTATTGGGGCATTAGAACCCTGAACAATGAATCACGGCATCATGCATATGACTTTGAAGGGGTATCCATGACACTGTGCACATAGGTTTCGCATTGTTGCAGTGTACATTATGAGTAAAGGACACCTAATCCTCAATCCATATAGGAATACATTATCCATATAAGGAAAAATCGGTGGTATCTACCAGCCACACATGGCCTCTTGAGTGTACTAGTAGCCTATGATTGAGGATGCCAATGACATTAAGTTTTTTTGAGAAATATTTAGGTTTCTCAAAGCCTTAATAATGATGTTCCAATGAAGAAGACCATGCTTTTATCCCTAAATAAATTGTTGAGGCCTTCAAATCCATGGACATTTCCTCAAAGCACTATGCATGAAATTGGAGTGGTATCTATGGAACTATGTATCAATGTTTTGTAGACTTAGGGAATTGTATATAGTTATTGAAGGAGATTTGAACCCGAGGCTCTAAAGGAATCTTCTAAACATATAAAACTAAGTAGTTTTCATCCACCAACTAGACATGACATATTGAGGGTATCATTGACCTATGATTATGTATGTTCATCCCATAAGTTGGTCTTGAGGACTATGAAGGTGTCCTAGGTCCTTTGGAATGGAATTATATGGATGAATACCATCCTTTAGGCTCTAAAAACACCATTGAGGCATCTAAAGTAATGACTAATTCCATAAATAATCACACCTGACTTTTGATTGTTATTAATGGTGTTATGTATCTAGTTCTTGTAGTCATAGGGCCTTGGAGATGGTAATGGAGGAGACCTACAAGTCAAGCACTAAAGGAATATTCTAACCAGGTAGGGATAAAAAGATTTCCTCTATCAACAATAGGTGGAATTTTAGCGGTATCATTGCACGATTATTGTTTATTTTGTGCAATTATTTGCTTATATATATGTGTGTCTGTGTGTCCTATGGAATTGGGAATACTTTACATGGAATAATACCATGACTTTGTCCCTAAATAAACCATTGAGTTGTCCATATCCATGAACAATGCCTCAAACCATTATTGTCATTTAAGTACAAACATTCATGCCATTAGGGGATTTTAAACACTAATAACGGGAATTAAGGCCTGTGACATCATTAAGAAAAGAAAACATAATTCCCTAAAGGAATCTTCTAGTCATATGCATCCAATAGAAATTCCTTTAAATGCCACGCATGACATATTTATGGATTCACTTGCATCTGAGAGGTCATATGGATTCAATTATAAATTTTTGAGCTCTAAGTATTGATCTCAAGTAAATTTACATGGTTAGGATAAGGAAATTGGGCCTTATTCCCAAAATGAATATCCTAGGAATCTAAGGAAAATAAGGACACGTGAAACTAACACACATGTCGTGTGCATGGGTATATGTATGACTTTAGATGGATTTCATTAGTAGGTATAACTATTGGGGTCCTAGATATGCTCAAGCAATTGATCCCAGGTATTGTATCATAAAGGATGTTTTGATGCATATAATTCCTAAATGGTGCATTGAAGCACCACACTTGACCTCCAATAGAATCCTTTCCCTCCAAGTGGGCATGTTATCTTGTTAAGAAGGCTTACATCATTAGGTATGTACCTTGGTTCCTTGGCATGCTCATGGCTGGAAACCAAATCTATGGCCACTAAAATAATATTCTAGGAATCCAAGGCCAAATGACACCATGAACCACTAGCCATGTGTTGGGCACCATTTTGACCTCTTTGTGTCACCTAAATTTCTTCCATTTTCCTCCATAAAACCTTCATACTGATTTATAAAGCCTTAAATTCACCCACAAACTTGGTTAAAAGGTATAAATGTCATCGCTTTTTAACAAATTGAATTTTGAGATTTTTAAAGCATTTAAAACTAAGGTTTTTATTGAGGATTACAGAATGTGCTAACTTCCCGTAATGTCTCCAAGGTTGAATACTTGCAGGCCAGTTGGGTGTGAACTGAAAGATGGGGAAAGGATCCTCAATATCTAAGGATGGTTGAACTTCCAACGGATAGATGATGTGGCTCTCACAGGTGTCAAGTCAATGACGGTCAAAGCTGACCACCTGTGCTACCACTCAGCACAAAAGCAGGGCAGTTTCGATTTTGTTGATTTTCACAAATCTGATAGAGGATCTCAAGGACTATGTTTCATTAATTAGTTTCCAGATTAATAGCATTTCTAGTTTTCAAGAATTTGTATAAGTACTTCATAAAACAGAGGAGAAATCCATCATGATTTGGAGAGAAAACGCATACTGTTTTGGACTGCGTTGTTTTACTATGTATGATCGATTTTTTGGTGAATGTAATTGAAGTTCAAGCTCTGTGATTGTCTTGCTGCATGTGTGAACGAGGAATTGGAGGCCCCCCATTGTCGAGTCTGCACACATTTCAATTTCCAGTAAATGATTTGAATTGTTGCCACGATTTAGATTGTCGCCGATGGTATGTCTCATTTCCTGTAGGATTCGATTTCATTATTGTAGAATGAGTTAATTTTTTTTGAGTCAGTTTTATAAACTTTGTTATTTCATTAGATATATGTTATAGAAATGATTTAGACTATTTCACATTACTGTGCATTGTTTATTCAACGATGGAGTTTTTAAGAACAGTTACACATTACGAATTCTTTCCTGTAAAGGGAATTAATGATTGATTGTTTATTCAACATTGAGATAATGGGCAGAGTTTTGTGATTCATGTTTCAGGGTTAAGTTTAATTTGTAATTGTTTTTATTATCTTAGAAGCTTTCACATATAAATTGCTGTGTAAATGAAATATCAGATGAAGCTATTCCTGTAAGGGAATTTTTGTGTTTTCAAATGACAGTAACTTAATTTGTTAATAGGGTTATTTCATAGATAACTAGATTTCCAGTTAGGTCTATCTTTGAGTCCTTATACTTGGATATGCCTCTAAGTCTACCAACCCGGATTGACATAAATTCAAGGTTTGATCTGCATTAGTGGATCGAAGCCCAACATTTGGCGCCGTTTCCGGGGAGGCATTGTAGAAGCAGGCTTAGGAACTTTAGTTCTCTGATAAAAACAAAATTTCAACAAAACATAGAATATATTTTAGTTTTATGTCAAGACAAAGAGACGAGAAAGGAATATTTATCAAAAACCCCCCCAAAACAAAAGTAACAGGACCTTCTTTTCCAAAAGGATTCATCACAATAGTGGGTACTTTTAAAACGGCTGAGGAAGAAACATCAAAAGGGCCAACTGCAGAATAGAGAAGGGAATATGAGAGAATGTTAGAAGTAGAAAACAAATAAAGACAAGAGAGAAGGGAAGAAGAGAGGAGACATGAAAGGGAAGAAGAAAGGAGACATGAGAGGGATGAAAGAACAGAAGAAGATCAGGAATCCACCTTTAAATTTCCCATTTTGGACACTAGCATTATCCTAGGAGAAGAGGTAAAAATGAAGAATATTCCACCATATGTCTTACCAAACTTCTATGGCATGACCTATGAGGATCCAGACTCTTTCCTATTCCAGTTTGATATCCTATGTCGAACTTATGGATACACTGATGACACCCATAAGCTTTTTATTTTCCCTACTACCCTTCAAGCAGCTACCTTGAAATGGTTCATGGGCTTAGGAGAGCATTCTATTACTAGCTGGGATGAGATGAGGAAGATATTTCTTCAAAAATATCAGGCATATTGCAGATCAAAGGATCTAAAAGATGACATTTTTGGAATGACTCAACAGGAATATGAGAGCTTGGAGGAGTATTTGGAAAGATTCTCATACGACCTGCAGAAATCTAAATAAAATTCTTTGACACCAGAAATGATTAGAACAATATTTATAAAAGGAATAAGAGAAGAGTATTTGGATATTTTGAATGTTATGGGAAAAGGTGACATCTCTTACCTTCCCTTTGATGAGATACAAGATTTATGTGAGAAATATTCCAGAGGAAAGGCTAGAACTAGAAAAAGGGATATCACTACCAAAGTAACTAAATCTACAAACAGTGGTATCTCTAGGGCTGAGCTTGGAAATCTGCTAGAAGATTTCAAGACTGATTTATTGAGTACCTTGGACACACAGGTCCAAGTAGCAAAATACAAGAAAAGGAAAGAACAATAGGACCAACAAGATCAAGCTTTGTCTATTTTTTGTCCTAAGTGTAGAAAGAAACACCCACTAAAAGAATGTCCTTTAAATACTATTGAAATTTGTGGCTTATGTACTTCTAATCACAAAACTGATGACTGCCCTAGATTGAAAGAATTGCAGGCAACTCAAATGGAGGAGAATCAAAGTATGGAGTCTCTCTACTTTATGGGACAACGAAGACCTTGGCAGCCATGATTTTCAGGTATGTCTCAAGATCCTCTGCAGAAATTTCATACAAATTATCAAACTCCTATTCAGAATTCATGGAGTGAACCCATGCCCTGGCAAACTTGGTATCCTCCATTATCCCAATCTGATCCAAATTGGAGAGGATATGCCCATGGTAACTAGACATATCAACAGGCCTATTTACAGCCCTATCAATAACCTTCTGCCTATCCCCAATACCAGCAGAATCAAGTCCAAGCCCCATATTTCCCAGTTCCATCTTTCCAACAACCCAACATGGATCCTCAATTGGGTCCACCACCTCAACAGCTTCAATTGCCATCCAATCATCCTCCACCTCGACCTACACAACTGCCAGCTCAGCCAATTCCAAATCCAAATAATAAAATAGACAGACCTATGTATAATGTTGATGATGGAATGGCACTCCCCTACTCAATCCTCCCACTACAAAATATCAATTTAAGATCTGGGAAAACTTTACAAAGGAATCTCCTGTTATCTTAGAAGAACATGTAGAAAATGAGAAAACTCCACCAAAATTAAATACAGAAAAATATCAATCAGAAAATCACAATAAAAAAGGGAAAACATTAGTATCTTATACACCTCCTTTTCTAGATAGGTTGGTCAAAGAAAAACCTTCAATCTCCCTACCTGACTTTGATGTTTTGAATGAGTTAACCAATGTATATGTCAAAATTCCTCTACTGCAGGCTATAAAGGACATTCCAATTTATACTAAAGCAGTTAAGGAATTATGTCTTAATAAAAGAAGGAAGGATCCATCAAAGATTCATGTGGTAGGAAATCTAACAGGATTAATGTCTAACACTGTTTTCATTGAAAAGTATGTAGATCCTCGAATCCCAATGGTTACAATTACTATTAGTAATTTTTCAATTCCAAAAACATTGATCAATTTAGGTGCTACCATTAATGTCATGACACTAGAGACAATGGAATACCTTCTCTTGACAAATCTCAGACCAACCACAACAGTTTTGGAATTAGCTGATAGGTCTAAAATTACACCTGAAGGAGTCTTAGAAGATATCATTGTTTCTTTAGACTCCTGGGAGTATCCTGTCGATTTCATAGTGCTACAACCAAAGTCTAATCTAGGAGGACACCCATTGATTCTTGGCAGACCCTGGTTGGCAACAGCGGAAGCTTTCATAGGATGTAGGTCAGGAAGTATGCTCATTTCACATGGGACAGAGAGAAAACAAATTACACTTTACCCTTCTGCCAAAATACCTTCTACATTAGATCAGCTGTCATGGATTAATGAGACCAAAGAACAAGAAGAAGAAGTGATTCAGCCCGTCCTGAGTATCAATCAGTTCTTTGATTTTCAAGAAGAAAGCAACGAAGATTTGTTAGATTATTTCATTGTTGAACCTGATATTTCTACAGAATTAAGAGATATGCAATATGCTGTAGCAAATCGAGTTTTGGGTTATAATTTTCAAGAAAATTGTACAGTACATTCTCTAGCATTGGCACTTCACGATATTTTTAATGTTCATTCAATCATAGATATTCCAAGTAAAACAGTTGAAATCAGTCCAGGAAAACATTTGAATATAAGTGCACATCTTACTACATCACAGGAATAACAGTTGATTACTTTGATAAATAAACATTCCCATGCATTTGCTTGGGAGTACAATGATATGATAGGTATTCATCATGAGACATGTACTCACCACATTTACACAGATGATAAATTCAGACCACTTAGACAACTGCAATGTAGAATGAACCCTATATTAAAAAAGATAGTCAAAGAAGAGTTGCAGAAGTTGTTAAAAGTAGGATTTATTTACCCCATTTCTGACAGCCAATGGGTCTCTCCCTTGGTTGTTGTTCCTAAAAAAAATGGTAAATGGCGCATATGTGTAGATTACAGGGAGTTAAATAAGGCAACATTAAAAGACTATTTTCCATTGCCTTTTATTGATCAAGTGTTGGATACCTTAGCTGGAAAAGAATATTTTTCATTTCTATATGGTTTCAGTGAGTATAATCAAATCAGTATTGCAATAGAAGACCAGGACAAAACCACCTTTGCATGTCCCTCGGGCACATATGCCTATAAGGTTTTACCTTTTGGCTTATGTAATTCCCCAGCTACCTTTCAGAGGGTAGTCTTGGCCATATTTTCAGATCTAATTCATGAGTGTGTTGAAATTTACATGGATGATTTTTCTGTGTATGGAAATACCTTTGAGGATTCCTTGGCAAACCTGGAGAAAATTTTAAAAAGGTGTGTGGACTCAAATCTTTCCCTCAGTAACGAAAAGTGTTTTATGATGATGACTGAAGGGATAGTTTTAGGACATTACATTTCTTCATCTAGAATAAAAGTAGATCCTGCTAAAATTCAAATCATTGAAAATTTATCTGAACCAACAACTCAAACAGATGTAAGAAGCTTTTCAGGGTATGCAGCCTATTATCGTAGATTTATTGCAAATTTTAGTAAGATAGCTCTGCCATTATTTAAATTTCTTTCAAAGGATGTGCCTTTTAATTGGGATACTAACTATCAATCTGCATTTCAGACACTTAAAGAGAAGCTCTCAACTGCTCCCATTTTAAGGGGACCAAATTGGACATTACCTTTCCATATTTTTACCGATGCCTCTGCTACTACAATAGGGGCCTCGTTGGGACAGAAAGAGCATACCATGACTTATGCTATCTATTTTATTAGTAAAAATATGACACCTGCAGAGTTGAACTATACAGTGACTGAAAAAGAGATGTTGGCGGTGGTTCATGCTGTAAACATATTCCGTCATTACATAACTGGCTACGAAATTTTTGTCCATACAGATCATTCAGCCTTACGATATTTAATGAATAAATCTATCACTAATGGTCAGATAACAAGATGGTTGTTGTTAATGCAGGAATTTAATATCACTGTTTTAGATCAGCCTAGACGAGAAAATCAAGTGGCATATTTCCTGTCTCGTTTACACAATACTGGTGAGATTGTTCCTGTTTCAGATAGTTTTCCTGATGAACACTTATGTGCAATTTCTGTTATCACTCCTTGGTATGCTGACATTGCTAATTATTTATCATCAGGAAAACTACCACCATCTATGTCATCTAAATAAAAGAACAAGATTATTATTCAAAGTGCTAGGCATATATGGGTTAATGGTGATCTCTTTTACACAGGATATGATCTAATTATAAGAAGTTGTGTATGATAGGATGAAATTTTAGATATTTCAAAAGCATGTCATGATGAACCGTGTGGTGGCCATTTTGCAGATAAAAGAACAGCATACAAGATACTCAATTTGGGGTATTATTGGCCTTCTATTTTCAAAGATGCTAAGAGGTATGTTAGAAGCTGTGATACTTGTCAGCGGATGGGAGGGCCAGTCTGGTCTGATGAAATGCCACTCCAACCACAAATCCTCATTGAACCGTTTGAAAAGTGGGCCCTTGACTTCATTGGTCCAATTCATCCACCATCACAAGGGAAGAAGTACATTTTGGTCTGTACGGACTATGTTACTAAGTGGGTAGAGGAAAAACCATTACCAAGAGCCACTGAACAGATTGTGGTAAACTTTCTTTTTGAGGAGATATTTGTCATATTTGGGGTGCCTAGAGAGATTGTAACTGATCAAGGTGCCCAGTTTACCTCCAAACTAGTGCAGGAGATAGCAGAAAAGTACAAGATTAAGCACAAAAAGTCTAGCCCTTACCATCCACAAGCAAATGGCCAAGTGGAATCTACAAACAAGACTTTAGAAGGCATCATCACCAAAACTATCGACATGCATAGGAAATATTGGTCAGCTAAGCTTACTGAAGCTTTATGGGCATATTGGATCACTTGGAAAAATAGTACTGGGTTTTCTCCTTATCATCTTGTTTATGGTAAGCAAGTCCTCCTCCCTATAGAGTTTCAAATTCATACCTTCAAGTTAGCAGCATATTTGGGTATGGATGTTTCTGAGGCACAGTAAGAAAGAATACTTCAATTGAATCAACTGGATGAGATGAGACAGGCTGCCATAGAACACAATATTTTGATCCAACAGCAAAGAGCTCAATGGCATGACAAGTTTATCAAAAAGAAACAATTTCACATCGGTGACTGGGAACTATTGTTTGACTCAAAGTTCAAAGACTTCAAAGCCAAATTCACAACTCATTGGCTTGGTCCATATGAGATTACAGAGGTATATGACAATGGCTCAGTCAAACTTCAAATAATCGATGATGAAGCACGCACATTTGTGGTCAATGGCCATCGGCTCAAACTGTACACCAAGCCTATCAACAAGGAAGATTTTATACAGCAGATTTCACAGCAAAGGGACATGGAAGTGATGGATAGACACATTGTTGTTTCTCCTTCACCTGCTTCTTAGCTGATCTGATATAGTAAAAAAAAAAAACAGAAAAAGAAAACAAAAATAGAAAAACAAAAAAAAATATAAAAAAAAAATATAAAAACAAGAAAACAAAGGAAGTTTAGTTGTGAAAACCAGGTCACTGGCACAACATAAACTTGAATTTTCCATGGAAAACCAGGTTCACTTGGCCATTGGAAATTCATAAAAATATTCTTTTCAAATTTCATGCCTTTTACATAGCCTTGTTTTCAATAATTCAAGTTTTTGTTTGACTTGAGGACAAGTCAATAAATAGGCCTGTGAGGGGGATAAGCATTTTTATGCTTTCTTGGAACCCTCCAAGTCTTTTTCATATGCAGAAGGGACCTGATTTCCAACAACACAGAGGGACCTGACTTCCAGCAAAGAAGAAGGAATCCGAGATGGCAGACATTTTGTATAAAGAAGACATCAGAAGGACAGATATGAACCAGAAATAAATGCAAACTAGCTACATTAGGAAGCAAGCTCATCATACATGGATATCAAGCAAAGTCTGTAAGAATTTTAGTTTTTTTGTTTTAAAAGTTACATGGTTCTTTGTTTCTAAGTGATGACATATTTACCAACCCTCGTAAGCTTGACTGCCTACTTCACTATCCTCATAATCTTTGCCAACATCCCATTTACCTTTCATCATCCTACCCTAAGGGTCAAAATGGTGGTGATCAAAATCAAACCCAGAAGCAACTTTTAATGGCCAAAACATATACTACATTCTATAGGCAGGGTCTCCTTCTTAGCAGAAAGACAAACAGGGTCTCCTTCTCAGCAGAAAGTGAAATGTTTTAAGAAAAATAAAACAATAAACTGGAAAATAGAATTTCAAATGTTTTTATATATATACATTAGTGCATCATGCATTAAGTAAACATATAAAATTTAGAACATTGATGGTCATGTTTATCTTCAAAAGAAAAAAAAATTTACTTTAAGAGAAGAAATCCCTTTATTACAGCTCATCCATTAAACGTTGGGGCATTCAAAGAAATTAAAGTGTATTATATGAATCAAAACCTTACCTTTAATTTCTTTCCTGAGCAAATGATTGAATGGAAAGTGGCATGTTCATAAAATGATGAAAAAAATGTGGTTATATGCCCCACGACAGTATACAAATGTGCATGAATCTTGTATTGTGAACTGGTGAAATTGGGGACTACGATTTGGTCATCTTTCTTGGGACCAAATCTAACTGTTTTTCTGTGCAAAAACCGATTGTTGAGGGTGATAATTTTTAGTGAGAAGGAAGCCGTGGATTAAAGGAAGAATGCAGGCACCAATTCACTATGGAAGTAATTGCGTAGGAAGAATTGAAGGCAGCTACACCAGAAAGAAGGTAAAGTTTAAACCTTTTCTTTGCCAAAGACTCTGCTAAGACCAGCAGCAATTCTACATTTTCAGAGTGTCGTTTTGGGATAAGAAAACATTTGCAGGGTTAAAAATTTGAAAGGTTGAAGTTTCCTGTTGCATATCTCTTTCCTATTAAAGTTCAAAATGTCATCTAGACTAGAACCGGCGAAATTCAACCCCACTGATATTCATGAGAATTGCATGGAGATTTTTGAAAAGAAACAGTGGGTAACTTTTTTTGAAAAGTTTGATGGGCATAATGAGCATGTTAGTCTAGATTTTGCTGAAACATTTGATGGAGAATGGGTTATAGTGGGAAACTTGCCGTTCAGACTGTCTAAAGACATTTTAGCACAAATTATTGTCCTGCCACAACAGGGAGAAAGATTCTTCAAGAATAGACAATTCAAAGAGAAAGCATGGATACCCTTTTTGTGCAGATCAAGAGTAGGGTCAGTAAACTGGAAGAAAGGAATACCGAGGAGCTGGCTGGTTCATCCTTGGGATGAAATAGTTTATGTTATCCAAAAATTCGTTACTTGTGAAGGCCGATTCAGTATTGTTTATCTTTACCATATCAAGTTGTTGCAGCATTTAAAAGGTGAATGTGAGATTAATATGCCCTATTTCCTATTACAGAGTTTAACTAAGATGGCTAAGGTTGTCCAAAGACGTGAAAAAGTAAAAATTACAAGCCTTTTTCACTGTGGACTCATCAAAATCATCATCCAACATGAGTTACAAAAGCAAAATTTAACATGGTTAGGATTTTTAATTCACAATCAGTTTGAAGAGCAAGGAGAAATGCTTGAAGAAGGTTTAAAAGAAGATGAATTGTTGATGATAACATACCCTGAGGCAACAAGCTAAAAACCGCCAAAGGGGAAAAAGAAAAAGAAAGAGGTGTTGCTGATTACTGATGATGAAGACAACTCTGAGGCAGCAAGTTCAAAACAACCTCAGAGAAGGATACGGACTAGGAGTGTGATGAGAGACGAAAAACAGTTTCAAAAACAAGATCAGATTTTCACCACTTACCAGAGAAAGCCAAGGAAGTATAAGCAAACTCGAAGTAAGTCAGCCTTGGGGAGTCAAGAAGAAGATCTAGCAGATGAAATAGGGTAGGATATCCAAGAAATGGATGAAGTGATCAAATAAACAAAATAATCAATCTATTCTTGGATCAGCAAGAGAAGGAAAAGGAAAAGCAATCAAGACAGGAAATACTAAAAGACTCAGCTTCTCTTTTCTCAGAGCAACAAACTATGGAAGAGGAAAAGAAATAAGATTCAATACAAAAGAATGAAGAATTGGAGATGGACAACAATTCTGTCCAGCTTCCATTAAAAATGAAAAAGAAGAAAAATTCCAAGAACAATAAAGAGATTAAGAGGTTGAAACTTGAAATAAAGGAATTAGAGAAAAGGAATGAGAAGTTAAAAGAAATCAACTGGAAGCTTAAATTCCAGAGGACACGCATCTCCAAGCATGCATACAGATGGTATAAGCAAAAGAATATTTATAAAACTAAATATGAGAGACTGAAAGTCCTTTATGCATCCCGGGCTTCAACAGATGCATCATCTCAGACAGGAGATTAAAGCAAGAGGGTCAGCGCAAAATTTTGGTTTTTGATATAAACGAGGTTAACTATTTTTGGGCATGAGGACATGCAACAACTTCCTCTTGGGGGAGATGTTGGGCACCATTTTGACCTCTTTTTGTCACCTAAATATCTTCCATTTTCCTCCATAAAACCTTCATACTGATTTATAAAGCCTTAAATTCACCCACAAACTTGGTTAAAAGGTATTAATGTCATTGCTTTTTAACAAATTGAATTTTGATATTTTTAAAGCATTTAAAACTAAGGTTTTTATTCAAGATTACAGGATGTGCTAACTTCCCGTAATGTCTCCAAGGTTGAATACTTGCAGGCCAGCTGGGCGTGAACTGAAAGATGGGGAAAGGATCCTCAGTGTCCAAGGATGGTTGAACTTCCAACAGATAGATGATGTGGCTCCCACAGGTGTCAAGTCAATGATGGTCAAAGTTGACCACCTGTGCTACCACTCAGCACAAAAGCAGGGAAGTTTCGATTTTGTTGATTTTCACATATTTGATAGAGGATCTCGAGGACTATGTTTCATTAATTAGTTTCCATATTAATAGCATTTCTAGTTTTCAAGAATTTGTATAAGTACTTCATAAAATAGAGGAGAAATTCATCACGATTTGGAGAGAAAATGCATACTGTTCTAGACTGCGTTGTTTTACTATGTATGATCGATTTTATGGTGAATGTAATTGAATTTCAAGCTCCGTGATTTTCTTTCTATGTGTGTGAACGAGGCATTGGAGGGCCCCCATTGTCGATTCTGCACACATTTCAATTTCCAGTAAATGATTTGAATTGTTGCCACGATTTAGATTGTCGCCGGTGGTATGTCTCAGTTCCTGTAGGATTTGATTTCATTATTGTAGAATGAGTTAAATTGTTTTGAGTCAGTTTTATAAACTTTGTTATTTCATTAGATATATTCTATAGAAATGATTTAGACTATTTCACATTACTGTGCATTGTTTATTCAACGATGGAGTTTTTAAGAACAGTTACACATTACGAATGCTTTCCTGTAAAAAGAATTAATGATTGATTGTTTATTCAATGTTGAGATAATGGGTAGAGTTTGGTGATTCATGTTTCAGGGTTAAGTTTAATCTGTAATTGTTTTTATTATCTTATAAGCTTTCACATATAAATTGCTTTCACATATAAATTGTTGTGTAAATGAAATATCAGATGAAGCTATTCCTGTAAGGGAATTTTTGTGTTTTCAAATCACAGTAACTTAATTTGTTAATAGGGTTATTTCATAGATAATCTAGATTTCCAGTTAGGTCTATCTTTGAGTCCTTATACTTGCATATTCCTCTAAGTCTACCAACCCGGATTTACATAAATTCAAGGTTTGATCTGCATTAGTGGATCGAAGCCCAACACCATGATCTGCAAAGAGTGTCTCTAGGATACAAGCCATGGGTATATATTTTTCATTATAAAGTTTAACGCTAGGAAAACCATTTAGGTCCCTAAAAAATATCAAAAGAGGAAATATGGGTCTTACTGTAAAGGAAAATTTGAAGTAACAAAGGCCAAGAAAAACACCTTGAACAATGACTCATGACTTCCTATTATACATTTCATTTTAAGTGGGTAAATGTGTGCCATTAGGACTTTTTAAGAACAATGTATAGATGTAATCATGCTACACATGGCCAACAAAGAAAACTCAAGATTTGGGTTGTAAGGGACTTGGATTTCCATTCCATTAGTAGGTTGTGAGAACTAGGTAGGTCCTTTGGGGAATTGACATAGTAAAGGGAGGAATCCTAGGGCTCGTGCCATAAACAAATATTATATGAATCTAGGAAAACTAATGATGTATCAAACCACAAAAAATCCATAAGCTTCTCTGAATAGATGACATCAAGATAAGGAGATATCTCATGCCTTAATTCTTGAAAAAAAAGGTTCAAAGGATAATAATGACACCTTAAGCCACCACATATGATATCTTCAAGGAGATATAGCCTCCATATGAGAATATTAAAAAACAATTAGGAGGTTTTGAATCCGAAGGATTGGTCTTAAGGAATTGTATATGGTTGGGGGAACAAACCCAAGCCTCAGGCCATAAAGGGAAGTTTTAGGACTCAAGGGATATGAATGAGATCTTATACCACTACACACACCTATATGGGGAATATTTATCTTATTGGTAGGGATGTACACATCTTTTGTAGGTTTTGGGAACCAAACTTGTATCTTAAGATATAGAAATTGTCAAGGATGAAACTTGGCACTTAGCTCCTAAGGGAAGGTTCTAGTGCTTGAGGGACATGATCAAGGACTCAAAAAAGAATATTTCACCTCTATTAGGTATGCATTTCCTCTATATGGGGATAGGATCACCTTTAGGATGTTTTAATCCTCATATATAGGCCTTGGATCTAGATAAGTTAAATGGAGGAAACCTAGGACAGAGGCCCTAAACATAAGATAATTTGAGGGGATGTTTGGATTCCAAGTGTGTATATTAAATCCATTAGGATTTTTGATATCCATGTATGTATAATAAATCCATTAGGATTTTTGATATCCATGTATGTATCTCAAGGACATATGCATGGTTTGGGAAGGATCCAACTCCTTCATTTATAAAGAAATATTCTAGGTTTAAAGATCCATTAATATTTCCTCAAATTACCACACATGGCCTCTTTAAGGGATATATAGCCTCTAAGTGGAAATATCAGATACGTTAATAGGTTTAGAGAACTAAATAAACCTCTTCGCGGATATATGAGAGACAAAAATTTGTTTTGAGAACTAAGTATAACTCTCAACACCTTGGAAATAGATAGGATATAAAAAATCATAGTGCTTGAAGGCCTTGGATGACATCTCATACCTCCACAAAAGAAGCTTGTAGGAGATATTTATCCTCTAAGTGTGTATATGGGTGGAATTAAGACACCATGATTCAGGCCTAAAAAATCATGACACATATCTCTCAATAGGTATTTAACATTGTGGATGGGTCTTTTGGACTATCTAGATTAGGAAATAAAGGAGTTATCTAGGGATTGAGGGCCATAAAAGGGAATAAATCACCATAGACTATAATTTTAGAGGATATTTAATATTGAAGTTAAGTTTGGACTCAGTTATGATAGAATATTTTTTTGAGAGGATATTTGGTCTCCAAGTTAGGGTGTGTGGTTTATTAGGAGTATTTTTGTACTATTTTATATGTTTCATGAGTCCTTGATAATTGTGCTATAAATATTATCTTGTTTGAAGGATGCAAGCAAAAACCTTAGTGAAATGTATCATTAACCGTGTTTGTATTTAACATTGTGGATGGGTCTTTTGGACTATATGGATTAGGAAATAAAGGAGTTATCTTGGGCTTGAGGGCCATAAAAGGGAATAAATCACCATAGACTATAATTTTAGAGGACATTTAAACTTGAAGTTAAGTTTGGACTCAGTTATGATAGAATATTTTTTTGAGAGGATATTTGGTCTCCAAGTTAGGGTGTGTGGTTTATTAGGAGTATTTTTGTACTATTTTATATGTTTCATGAGTCCTTGATAAGTGTGCTATAAACATTATCTTGTTTGAAGCATGCAAGCAAAAACCTTAGTGAATTGTATCACTAACCGTGTTTTCGAAAAGCCACTTATTTTGCATGTCTCTTATGGATGAACAATTGAAGAGGTAAGTGCTTTGTTTTTGTTTCGATATTCCTCTAAAACAACTTATAAAACTACCATGAAATGTGGTAGCCCTACCATTTTGGTGGTTACATGTTGAAGCTCTATAATGCAGATATAGTCTCTTCCTTTTGCAAACTCCACATATCCATCTACTAATTTTAAAGGTGCTTCATGACACATAGGAACCACCTTCTATTTAGAGGTAAGCTTCACTTCCATGGCTTCATTACCATGATATTTAGTGTTAGTATTACTAAGAGAAACACAATGGTTTAACTTATTAGGGTTTGAATAACTATGTAGGGTTTAATTTCTATATTTGTAGCTGATGTAGGGTTTAATTTCTATATTTGTAGCTTATGTAGGGTTTAATTTCTACATTTGCAACTTATCAGTGAAATTTTATTTATGGAAAATGAATGGAGTTTTTAATATTCCATGAATTATGGGTAGTGGAATAAATAATAGAGGCATGGTGTGCTCTTCTCTAAGACCATGCGATTCTTAGTAGATGTGGAATGGATTCTAGAGCTATAAAAATAATTTTTTTAATTGGTACATTCAGTTGCTTACTATGGATTTTCATTATTACTTATATGCTACTATTGACACTACAACTAAGACCAACATTTAATTCATTTTTCCTTGCTTGAATTGGTGGAACTAATGATATCATTGTAATATGTAATCCAATGCAGGTATTGTGCATTTTTTTCTCTCCTTGTATGCCTCATTTTGGTATTTGTTTAGTAGTTGAGTGATGTTTGCAGCCATAAGTGTTTGTCCAGGTATTTTCTCAAATTTGGGATTTGTGTATTTTTATTTTCTATCTTTAAAATGCTACTCATGTCATATTAGGGTCTAAATATTGCATTAAATACTTACCAAGATTTGAGGATAGCGATACATGTTCCACTATTTACAAAAATGATTCCTTTGTACTCTAAGAGAATTGAATTCATTTGGGTTCTATGTGTTTTTTAAGAAGGAATTTTCTTGCAAATGATCTGAAATTCCTCAGGATTGAGCCCCTATATTCTAGAGAGCTATCCACCTCAGTTTTTCAACCCAAATTTTCACATTTTATCAAGTTTTTTTTAATGTATTTAGAGCTATGACATTCACTGACCATTTAAATTCTTCTATAATTTACAACAATCGAGTAAATTAAAAATGATGCAAAAAACTTGCAATTTTTAAATCCCAATATTAACATATAAACAAGAGAATGGAAATGTGATAGTAAATAAAATAAATACATCCACACTAGACACAAAAAATTTAATTAGAGAAGAGAACCGTTTGGGTTTCTTAAAAAAATCCAAGAATTTATTAATCAGTAAAAAGAAATTGGACAATTTTTCTACTGAAGAGTACAATTATCTTGCACATTAATGGAAACAACAAGGGTTACACAATATTTTTTGATATCGGTTCTTTCCGCATTATGTTGTGACAACAGAATTCTTCCATATTGTATTGCAACCTCTCATCATTCCCCCTAATATTTTTCTCTCAAGTTTCTCCATTGCTCCAAAAATGTCCTTGTTGTTGGGTAACCCATTTATTGATATTAATTTTAATTACATAAAAAGTTACATTCCATCTATTTTAGGTGGTTGTATTGCAAGTGAGAACTACATAGGTCACCATCTTTCTCCACTTCACTTATACATTTAAGGTCTTTTTTATATATTTGCATATCTAATTATGGATCAAGAAATGTGGATGAAAAGGATATTATATGTAGCAAATATAGTCAAAGGATATATTCTAGAGGGAATTGAAGAATATTTAAAGGGGTTCATAGTAAATACAAGTTTTCTTTATTTATTTTTTCTTTTCCCCTGCTTTATTTATTTTTCAATCCTACGATAGGAACATATGGAAAACTAATAGGAAGGCCATCCATGTCGTGTTATTTAAGAAACATTGAGATATTAAGAATAATGCCAAGATAGGTTGGAAACCATAAAAATCAGACCTCAAATGGGCATAAGAGACTTGTTGGTACACATCACACATTGGTTTCCAACCTATCTTGGCTCCAGGAATCTTCACACACATATAACCCAATATTATAAAGGTGATTAGTGGACAGGTTCATTTCCCTATAAACATGGTTATATGTAATTTCCTTTCATAAGTTTTCTATTCTTATGAGTTCCTCATATAGGGGATTCAAATAGATATTCTTTACGGGATTTTTAAGCCTCATCCAAACAATAATGAGCATCGAATCCCCAAATAATTTGAGTTTTTTTATCCCTTTAGAGTGATACAATACCAATAGTAACTTGAGAGCCATAATTCAATGCAATTGTTGGTACAATCCTTAAGGCCTGCTGCAAATTTGTACCAGTGTGAATCAGATAGGAAAAGGTGACCCCTAGTCCCACCCATGCCTATTTTTTCTTGAGATGCACCATCAAAATAAGACCAACAATTAGTTTTATCAATATTATCCTCACATATCCTTCTTAGTTTAAGAGGGCCTATAGATTGATCCTTGAAATGATCATGTTATCTCTATGACTGTTTCTCATTTTTATCCTAGTGTCTAATATTTTTTAATTTTACTTAAGGTTTTTATTTGAGTTCATAAACCTAGTTTTACCTTATTCTTTTTCTTGTACCCTTGTGTGTCATGATTTTTATTATGACTTCTTTTTGTAAGCTCAAATCATTTATCTTTTAAAGTTATGGGTTTGTATTAGAGCAAGGGATTTTATGAAAATTAAGTATAAAGTTTGTTATATAAGCTGCCAGCATATATTAGAAGTAAAACATTGCAACAATTCCACTTGGTTTGATTCATGATATTGATTTAAATATTATTAATTGAATGAAAGTACATGGATAGATTGAACACATGGTGAATATTGTACACATGGCAAGGATGGTACTATGATTTAATGCATTATCATTATTCTTTGAAGGCATGTCTAAATAATGTATGAACCTATTGATCATGGCATGCTCTGTGCTTTCACAGCTATTTTATATGAGTTCAAGGCATTTGACATTATTTAAAATGATGGAAATATGGTACCAATGTTGATAGTGACATGTTTAATATTACATTAAACCTGTTTAATGCTGCTTTATCGAATTACACTAGGTTTGCATGGTTTGTAGTATGTGAAATTTGCAGAACGCCAAAGGTAGCAATGGAGGAAGATGCAAATACTATGGTGAAAAGGAGGCCAAGAGGTTTCATTTGTAGACTTGAACCGGATAATACACAGTGGATAATGCAATTTCTGAGATCAGCTTAGTTAATGAGAAACACTGGTTGGTTTCCCTTCTGTGAGAAAGTGCAGGGTTATAATATACAGGTGACTTGGGCTTTCATTAAAAATTATAGAAATTGAGTGGTTGAGTTCAATAATTTGAGGGTTTCAGTGGATGACGAATCTATTGCAGAAGCAATAGGGGTTCCAGCACAAGGATAGAAATGCTTCAAGTAGCAACATTTTCAGGGAAATTATGGTGAGTTCTTTTTGGCAAGGTTTGAGAAACTAGACTGGAAAAATGGTATTCATGTAAGTAAAATAAAACCCAATTGGCAAATTCCATTGGAAATGGTTCAAAATTGCATCACCTATGAAGGTCACTATGAGAGAATCCTCAAGTGTCATTTGAGATTGTTAATGCATCTTAATGGGAGTTTAAAACTTAGTCTTCCATTTTATTTGTTAAAAAGCCTGCAAAAGATGGTCACATGGGTGAAACCCATCCAGAACACACTGCTCGTCGTATATATCACCAGGGTTTGATCAAGTTTTTGTTGATTTCACAATTGAGTAAAGAAGGACGCAATTGGGATATTTTTTTGTCTGAATTAGGGTTCGAAGAGAAGGTCAAAGAAAAAGGAAAAAAGGCAGCAAAATATTTGAATCACCAAACAGAAAAGCATGAAAAACAAACTGAACATAGTGTAGAAGAGGGTAAGGATTTCATAGAAGAGACAAATCAAATGAATAATTTGGTTCCAGAAAATTCAGCTACAGATGAAACATCAAGTAAGCAGTTAAAAGAAGAACATAAAAACCTTAATACATCAAGCATGGTTATAAAAGATATAAATTCAAATATAGAAGAATGAATTCAAGTTTTAAATCTAGAAGACATTAGTTTAAAGCCTGTAATATCTCTCCCCTATGCCCTGGAATATTTGTAATTTGTTGTATGAGGGTTTCTGGGTGAGGAGCTCAAGTGCCAAGGCCCCACCCACAGAAAACCTGAAAGTAAGGTAAAAGTTTATTTACACAAAAGACATTATGATATAAATCATAATGTAAGCACAAAGAACAATTTAAAAGACATATATTATTAATTGAGAGAACGTAGAGTATCATGACAGAACGAAGGAAAAGTATAATATTAAATCCTCCTTATGTTTCGGGCTTTAACCCTGGCATAATTAGAAGGGAGGTTCTGCTTGAATGAGGGAAATAAAATCTTCCCTGAACCTTGACAGTGGTGACCATTTAGTGGCTGAAACCGTGGCTTGAATTTGTGCCCTAATCTTGGCATGAATTAAGGGGAGGTTTCGAAAGGGACTAATGGCCAATAACCTTGATAGTTGTAGTGACTGAACGGTTTTGAACCCGGACCTTATTTAATAATTTGACTGGTTAGGAAAGAGGGAGAGATTGGATAGAACCCACGATTTATCATACTCGGGGTCTCGCGTGTTGTCTAGGAGGAGCGCTTAGCTCACAAAGGAGAACGTACTCTATTTTTTCTGTCTAGGATTGCGCTAAACTTTCATAGCTGGGACCGATCCAGAAAGGAACTCCTTCTTCTATTTCTTCCATATCCCATTGCGGTATGCTTTTGTTAGAATGGCGGGTCCAAGATTTATATCCTGAACACGGTAAGCATGTCGTTTTCCCTTGACTGCATTTTATTTTTATGATGGAGTTTTTGGTTGTTGCTAGAGGTGTCTTCGATAAGGGAAGAACATCCTCGCCTGTGTGTTTATTTTCCTAGATATGACTGGGTACATGTAGATGAACCCACCTCTTCCTGCGCTGAATCCCAAAACCGATCTACATATGCATAGATCAGAAGACTGGGGTTAGTTTTACTTTGGGTTACCAGATAGGTTAAACAATTGTTTTTCCTATGCGTCGGTTCACTCCAAGCTAACTGTTTATGCCATGTATTTGATGATGGCATCATCTGTATTGGATTTATTCCAAGCCACCACCTGCACATACATACTCTATAGTTGAATTCGATTCCCACCTCGGCTTAAGATTTCCATCTTGCTAACTTGACCGTATAAGATCTTTTATCCCAAGAAAGTTGATCCCCTTGTTGCCTAGGTCTGGAGCTCGCTTGTGCATAAAGGTGAATCAACTCTTCCTTTTTCCCAACCTCCAAAGTTTGACCCCAACCTGTGTGCACTCTATGAATCCCTGTGTGAACTGATCATGGATGTCCAAGCACGCGTGTGCATGGAATATAGGTCTTTTAAGTCAGATTATTTTCCCTTCCCTGCATTGTGATTTGGGTAGTCATCTATGGATTTAGCCATTTCCAATGAGAAGGTATTCGTTCCTTCCAAGGGTTCATTTCGACCTGGATCGAGAGCATCCCCACTTGTGCTGCCACTATGAAGTTTGATTCGTCCTCTCTGTTGAGACCAGCAAGCCAAAAAAAAAAATTATGCAGTCTTCCGATCAGTCTTGTTTTCTTTTCTTCCTGCGTAGAGGAACCCATCATGTGACAAAGCTTTTCCTTTTTTTGCCTACATAGAGGAAGGTTTGGGACACATCTTTTCCTTTTTCTACCAGCATAGGGAAATGTACCTCCCATAGTTATTTATTCTATAGGTTTGGGTTGCGCCTTAAGATTTCAGCTTAGATTTTGTGTCCTAAAATAACAGTGATATTTTTGATAGAACTATAAGGAAGTAGAGTTGGTGGGGAGAAATGTTTTATATATAAAACTTTATAAATAATGTCTTAGATATTATGTTTTACATCAAAAGAAAATAAAGCAGCTCATGTAGAACGTTTTATAGATCTAAAAGGAACCTTTGGGAATGGAATGCTAAAATAAAGATGAAGGAATATTGTCTTGTGTATTTCCACTGAAGTTAAAGATAAAGATGCTAAGACAAAGGGTCTTATATAGAATTGAGATAGGTTGAACTCCTTAGAAATGCTCTATGTGGTTTTATCCTCTATAAGAGACCTTCCTGAAAGGTTTTGCAGTTTGGTAACTATGGATTTGTAACCTGGATTGATTACTTAATAAAAATATCCAGACAGTTTGGTCTGGACTATCTTTGGTGGACGTAACCCCAAGGTTGGGGTGAACCACGTGAACATGGTGGTCTCATTTGTATTATGATGTTGTGCTGGTTGTTTTTTTTTCTTCTGTTTACATGATAATGTTATGAATGCAGTGTAAATGCTTTAATTGGCGAAAGATTACTAAATTTTTATTTTTGCATAATTCTTGAATGCTTTATAGCTTTAAGGTATTGGGGGTATTTTACATATGGTATCAGAGCGAGGTTGAAACACTCGGGCCTATTGGGCTCAAAACGCTCCACCATGTTTTGTTTTGACTAACAACTGAATTTTTCTCGGTGATCCAGAGAAATCCAACAAGTTCGCATTGTTCGTCTAATCCAGGTACGTTAAGTTGTGCCCAATACACATGTTTATTGAGTTGTGCAGGGGAGGTTACAGTTTCGAAATCCTTTTTGGAAGGGAGAGAACTTCCTGCGTTTTGAGGAGTAGAATCAGGTTGTTCATTTTTGGGGATCATGACATTGGAAATAAAAAATCTATCAGGAATGGTTCTAATCTTACAAAGTCGGGACTAATCCAGAACTATTTTTCCACTCTTACTCGTGTCTGTGACTAATAAGCTTTCATTTTCCATTGCATCTTCCCTTGGCGCGCATTGATGAGAACGTTGATATAAATTTTGGTGCACATCTTTTACCTCCTTCAGTGTGGATTATTTTTACCAATCCCAGAGAATCGTGACAGCATTTGGAATATTACCTATATCCGGCACATCTGTTACGTTTTCAATATCAGATTGGGGATATTATTCCCATCCTTGGTATGTGTTTATTTTATTTACTTGTCTAAGAGTCTTTTCTGCATCTTGGTTTTACTCCCATCAATGGTGTACATTTCGATTGAATGGTAGATCTAGGATTCCATCCAAGCACCCATAAGTTTGTTGTTTCTTGTCTGCATTTTAATATGGCTTACCTTGATGTGTTACACATGTTTTTCTTTTAGTTGTATCTTGTGCTTCATCGTTCCAATGAGTGAGTTGGGGATTTTTATTTTGTCTGCATTAAGGACTATCAGTATGACCATCCGTGTCTTTCCCATTTTCTTGTGTTGAGGGCATTGGGTAAGCACCTTAAAACTTATTTCCATCTGCATACCAGTGCGACTCACCTCAAAATTAACAATGCAAGGTAGGCTCTGACACACATTCAAATGCATGCGGTCTCATATTCATTTGATTTAAATCGTAGACTATGAACTATTGGGTTCTGGGAATATATCTGTGTGGGAATCCTTAATGTGTGTAACTCTCTTTAATATGCGATTGATTTCTGATTCAGCTCTAAATCTTTCCATGGCATCCTTGTAAACAGTGGAGAAATGATTTTATACGCCAGGGAGAGCCAATCGCTAGGGTCATAGTATATATATACTTGTTGAAATCTTAGGGTCTGTGATTCTCTAAACTATATGTACGGCTCAGCTCTATCCCATGCGACTTGACTCACTACTCCAGCTCTAGGGTGTTGGACATCATCCTCATAAATAGATCGTTCTTTTAGATAATTATTCTTTCAAACATTAGGTTAGAATTATATGTTGCAACTCGTTTGGTCTGTGTTTTGATGAGTGATCGATGTAATATATTTATATAGGAGTTGTCGAATGGTTAGAGTAGGACTGTATGTGCTATAGCCCTTGACATGTGATTTGGGAAATAGAGAATGCAAAATCCTATAACTATTGGACCAATAGAAATGTAGGGTTATTATATGATGGAGTAGCTCTTTTGCATAAGATCCATTTTTGTCATCCCTTTTAATAGGGATGAATATTATATGACCTTAGCACAAAATTCCGAAAGCAATAAGAATGAAAAGTATTGTGAAGGTCTCTTTGGTCCTAAAAGAAGGTCTTTTGTCCTGAAGTTTAAAGCTGGTTAAGAAATCTTTATTTCATGTTTAGCTGCATAAAAGGTTGGTGATGGATCCTTTGTGCGATTCAAATATATTGCAGAACCAAGAGGTTCAAGTTGTTAGGGATACTCCATGAGAATATCTTAATGTAAATCTATTATCATGTTCCGTGAAATTCTTTGTTTTGATGTTGTGCGTTATGCTTGAAGTTTCATATCCCAATCAACATATATTATGCTTGAGATTTGCAAATAGGGAATTTATATGCCTATACTGCAATTTCATATCTAAAAATCGATAAGGGTTGTATTTGCATTTTCTTTTATTAGGGATGTAAATATACGCTAGGCTTGAAATTTCATATCCGGATCAATATATATATAATTCCTGCGATTTTGTACAATATGGATTTTATATGCATATGCTGTGACTTCATATCTGAAATCGAAAAGGACTCTATTTGCGATTTTACATCCGGTATGTGTAGGCGTTATGTCTGAAATTCCATATTTGTATCAACATATGTATGCCTGTGATTGGAGTTTATATGCCTATGATGCGATTTAATATCTGAAATCGATATGGATTTTATTTGTGATTTTTTTTTATTCGGAATGTGTGTGGGTTGTGTCTGTACTACTGTGTTTTTCTTTATTTATTACGCTTGGGTTCTCATTTGCTTAAGATTACATTTGGGGCTGCTCTACCTTCTAAATCAATTTGGATACATCTGCGTTTGATTTATCATGCATGTGAAAATTATAAATTGAGGAATGCAACTTGGGGTTTTGGATTGATCTGAAAAACATTTTTACCATTCTCACACATAATGGTGCTGGGGTATAATTCCTATTTTTTTATATATATAAGCAGCCTCTCAAGATCGGAGAACTATAGAAGCAAATCCAATCAACTAGTATTTGGAGACATTTTCATTAATGTACCCTTGATAGGTTATGTTCCTTGTGTTACTTGTTACTTGTTAGCAATGTACCAGGTAGATATTTCACATAAGCTTTTTTTCAAAGTTTAAGTGCATGGATGGAAAAATATCAGTTAAATATTCCATCATACATTTCGGTAGGTAAAATCATGCTACTAAATGTTTTGGGAATTATTGTTTAAATACTCGATAAGTTAGTAGGAACTTGTACCTTATATTGAAGTTTGATGAAAGGCTCGATGGTGTCGATATTATGGTATTTGTATGCAAGTGGATGGTAGTAACTAATGTTATATAAAGTTGTAGCAGTGTTAGTATACAAATATCTATTCATTCAAGAATCAATACTATATGTTTAAACATTGCAAAGAGTATTATTTGAATAATATAGCCTCTTTTGTGCAAACTGATTTTTGTTGAATTGAGTGGTTTAAGGTTTCAGTATTGCTCTCTAATTTGCTCGTAGTTGAAGAAGGTTTGAATAGCTGAGCACGCTAGACATTAGGATGGCACAGCATGAAAGGTCCAATAGCATTTCCAGAGACCAACTTCATTGGGGACAGCTCTATTGTTGAGTTGTCTTACAGCTGGTGATGACCACGATTATCTCAGGTTGTGTTTTTTATTATTTATCCGCAGGATGCCCATCTCGGTGGTTGAAATTATTTTAATTATGGATATTGTAGAAGGGACAGTTTAACTAAGATAGTTGTTTAATTGGTCTTTTCGATTGGGATTTTATGACCTTATTGTGGTGAGGCTAATTGCAGGCAATTTACGTTGTTTAAAAATTGCGAACAGATTTTGGATGTTGGTCTTATGTCATTGACAAAGCACTTAAAAAGTTCAAATGTAGTATATATATAAAATAGCAGCTGTGAGTGAATTTTTATGTTATAATAAATTGAAGTTAATGAGTAATTTCATTGTCAAAATTCTCAAGTTTTATGCAAGTGGTGTTAGTATAAGAAAAATGAAAAGATTTTGTGGCTTCTTGTAAATGCCTTCTTGTCAATTCTGGCGATAAAAGGATCTTATCAGATGAATGAAAAAAATGAAGTAAGGCATGACTTATGATTTTGATGTTCTTTGAATTGATAAAATGATGAAATAACACCCATAGAGTGCTTGCAGGCATGGAAAATTATGGCCATGAGAAAAGGCTAAAGCTCCAGGACTATGATTAGTTAAATCTCATGTGTATAAATTTATCACCAGAAGAGGGAGTGTTGTAAAGGAAAGTGTCCTATGGCTAGGGTTTAAGAGGCCATCAACGTACTCGGGTTGAAAGAGAGATGCACAATGTTCAGCAAGTATATAACAGCAAGTTTCAGAGATGAGAAAGATCCACACCTGATAAACTGAAGGCTGGTCCAAGCTTTCTCTTCAATCCTCTTCTTGCTCCTCTCGCTCCAAGAGACCTGCAAAACAAGTTATACCTTCCTCAAACCATTATGACCACATATAAGACAATGATAATCAAATAAACATAAACAAATGATCTAAATAACATCATCATATGATCAGAAACAGAGATTCAATCACACATTGAACAATGATTTGGGAAGAAGAAGGACATCACATCTTTATTAATCTTGAAAACAAGTACAAATATACCTTCTCTTCAAGTTGGCACCTCACGAAACCTTGATCTCGATCTGCTGCTTCTCTTCTCCAAAGAACTCAGCCTCCAAGCTCTGCAACACAAGGGGAAGACCTCCAGGGCAAAGGTGTAGGCAAAGAGAGTCCCAATTCCTCCAGCATAACGATGCATAAAATCCAAGTCCCCTTTCATGAACCTCCCTACCTCTATTTATATGCTGAAGAAGAGTTAGGGGCGAATCCAAAGTGGTTACAACTGAAGGAGTCAGTTGTATAACTACCCAAACTAACTCAAAAGGCGTGTTTTTATGTTTTAATGTTAAGAAATATATGCGCGGTTCTATAGGAGGGAAACCCGCGCATGATACGTAGGTTTACATAAGAGCAACCCACGAATATATGCATGCATGACTTGCAAAACACAAGAGTCGCGAGTGATGCGCGGGTTGCACATAAGGAGAGTCGCGCATACACAAAAAAACACATTGTAAGGGTATTTCTGGGCATTTTCAGACTTTTGTGTCTTCTGAAAAGTTTTAGCTAACTGAAATTATTTTCCAACGGCGCAGAAATGAGGTCAAACGGAGTTACAGAACTCAAGATATGGGTCCTCCAAGATAGGTGTTTTTTCAGTGACTTTCATGAAGTGCCGACATGCGACGAAATCGTGGGAAAGTGGTCACAGGAAGAGATGTGTCATTTTGGGCTATAACAGATGCCCCCTAATGTGTGAGGTTAGAGGGGAAGACGATAGCCGAAATACATTATAAAGGAAACAACTGAGTATGGAGAGAGCAGAGAATCCAAGATCAAAAGGCTCGAGTGAAGGTACATGTAAGAGAGATAAATGTCAGAAAAACTGATCTCTGGAACATACACGTCCATATACAAAACATCGCCATAAATATACAGGAGGATCCAACATATGTATAACTGATGAAACTATCATGGTCGCTCAATATGCAAAAAGGCGCCATATCAAACCTAAAGGAGCCATGGCCACAAATGAACAAGGTGGATCCAT